>SJYT01056529.1:422176-451024 GCA_006410635.1 Cephalophus harveyi
CTCCGAGAGATGGTGATGAACAGGGAGGCCTGGCGTGCTGCGATTCATGGGGTCGCAAAGAGTCGGACACGACTGAGCGACTGAACTGAAAAGAATCTGCCTGCCAAGCAGGATACTGACAATCCCCTTCAGAACCGCATGGCAACCCACTCCAGTATTCTTGCCTGGAGAATCCCATGGACAGAGAAGCCTATCAGGGCTACAATCCATGGGATGGCAAAAGAGTCAGACAGGATTTAGTAACTAAATAACAATAACAACAACATATCAATATATACATACATATTGAAATGACTAAAAATTTTTGATATATTGGGTTAAGTTATTAAAGTTAAATTCATGTCTTTTTACTTTTTAATGTGGCTACTAAAGACTTTTAAATTGAATGTGTGACTCATATTTCAATCGGACAGCACTGTTTCAGACAATCTGTTCACTTTAACTCCTTGAAACAATTTCAAAAGAGAAGTATATATTTCATCCCATTAACTCCATCAGGTCAAGGCCAGATGATAATCTTCAAAGGAACAATAAAACAATCTTTGCATAAATATTTACTGAGGCCTCAAGAGGAACAGGAATCACGGATTCCAGTGCCAGCTCAGGCACCAAGTAACTGAATCAACCTTGAACATGCTCTCTAATTTCTCCAAACTTCTAGTTGCTTGTCCATCTTTGAGATGAAGAGGTTTCACAGACCTCTTGCCCAAATGCCTACCACTGGTTAAAGCAGGAATAGTCAATCCTGTTAAGCGTAGCAGCAGTGACTGATTCTCTGCCTACAGAGCCACAACCTCACTTTACCAAGTGCCTCCAGCTTTGGGGAATTCTCCAGAACATAGTACCTCAAACAAACCAGGAATGTCTAGAATAGTAGCCTCTGAGCAAAACAGTCACGTTTCTACCACAAGTAACATTTCCTCACGCCCTACTAACAGCACATTTTAACTTAAATGGCTTCGGAAAAGCTGTTATTTTCAAGAACTCTAAGGTCAATGAGAGATCCAGAGAGGAAACCCCAACTATCAGAGGGAAGATAACAGCCATCAAAGATGTTGACCACAAAGACGCACAACCTGCCGGCGACGTCCTCGCACTGTCTGACACCAGTCGTGCCCAGGCAGCCCTGGCTCCTCAAGTAACACTGCCTCCAACACCTCCCTCTGAACCAGATCTGTATTCCCAGTGGTCTGTAACCTAATTAAGTTTTAAGGAAAGTATTGAGGTTAAAGTATTTTATTCAGCAAATTTATAAGGAAGCAGTGGCAGAGCCTCAGCTAACAGCAGGGGATTCAAGGATGCCCTCAAAGGACATCATCTTGCAGTGAACTTGCACAGGACTCTAATGTCCATGTGAAAACTGAGGTGGGCCAGGCGAGAAGGAGGAGATGAAAAACAGCATTTCATTCAGGGAGACCTGAGGGACAAAGGCAAAGAACAGCATGGTACCCAGGGAGCAATAAGCAATTCACTTTAACGCAAACGGAAGTGTTGCACAGGGCCAGCCTCATGAGCTTGCGGCCTGTGCGCTCTTCCAGGGCCCTGTGCTCAGGAGGACCCCACACTTGGCTTAATGCTCTGCTGTTGCCCTCTTTAACTTGTTAATAATTTTTTAATAAGGATTTCTGCACATTCACCTTGCACTCGGTCCTTCACATTATGTAGCTAATACTGATGATGAGAAATGGTGGGTCATCAAGCAGGGGCCCGGTGGGGCTGAAACGATGAAAGTCCTCATCTTTAAATTCATAATAACCCAGAGGCTCTCAACAGAGTGCCTGAGGACAGCCAGAAGTCCTACTGCTAAGATTCTGACTTAGGTCAGTAGGTCTGGGGGAAAAAGTCTATGAAAAATATGTATTTTAACAGGCTTCCTGGTGATTCTGATGTCAGAAGTTTGAGAAATAATACCTAAAAAGATATATTAAAACTTTGCTACCTCTTACAGAAAGAACGAGTGCCAAGAAGGACTTCCTTTGGCATGTGTACCTTCTTCCCAACCCCTTAACCCATCCGAGACATACAAGGGTCGGCAGAACAACATGGGCTTCCAAAAAGGTCACCAGAGTACAACTTAAGAGAAACATTACACCAAGAAAGTTAACGGGTTAACCATACCAGTAAAACAAGACTACTACACCACCTCTTGCTGTCTAATTCATATTCAGCTTTAACTACCAGCCCCTTCCTGTAGCTCCTGACCTCCAACCATCAAGTGTAGCAAAGCTATCAGCCCACTTTGGATGGTTGAAATCATGCCATGACCTGAGATTATGCAAGGACTGAAAAGAGTAGCAAGGAAGGAACAGGAAAAACAATTCCACCTTGTATTTCTTAGAAGACAATGTTCCCCTGTTCTTCCTTCCTCCCTGCTAACTACCAGTGATCATTCTAGATTTTGCTGCAATGTCACTCTTTAAAACACCATAGAGAAACTATGGTCCCTTGTATATTCTAAGAGCCTACACTTGTCCTTTTTACCCCTCATCTATTATAGCTATTTGGCTATTGGTTTTGACTTTTTTTTTTTTTAATGTTTGTGTCATCCACTAGGCAGTTCTACAGCATCAAGAACTCTGCATAATTCACAAGCACCTACTACTCAGCATCAAGCAGATGTTCAGTAGACATGGTGAATGAATGAAAAAGGTTACAAGTTTGGTGTCAGCCATGGGAAAGAGGATGATGAGGTGACTATTCGCAGAGGAACAAGGCAAGAAAATAAACATCAGATGAGACTCTGACAACACAGCAAACCAAACAGGCATAACTGGACCACAGGGTATAGGCAACTGTTCCCCTTCTCCACTCTCCAGTGGTCCTGGGAAGGAGTCCCCCACCGAAACATAAAGTTCTGTGTAACAGGCAGAAGGTGGCAGTTTGGAAGCCAGCTGTTTCAGCCGTACAGGCACGAAGCACCGGAAGTCAACATGGTTGCCTGCTTGTTCCTGGGTAGCTTACAGAGTGAAACACACTCTTTCTTTCAAAAAAGAAAAAAATGTTTCCAGCTGACTCCATAAAACTAGAGGGGGAAAAAGGGTTTTAAAAAAGAAAAAAGGTTTCCAGCTCACTCCAGAAAATTAAAAGGTCTACAGAATCTGAAAGTATGTAAACCAATTTTAAAAGGGGAGTTGTGGAGGCCATGGTTCTAAAAGAACCATGGGAGAAGACATTAACCACAGTTCAACTCAGCAATGAGGGATACCCAGAAGAAGTCCTATTCATTTATTCCTTCTTGGCTTCCAGTCTAAATGCTGCTCCTACCTACTTATTTAACTATGTTTGAGTGATTAAGGTCTTTCCCCACCCTTCCAACTTAAATAGTGCTAAGTTCTTAATTAAACACACGGAAAAAATGATGAACAACCAAATTCAGGTGCTACATAGTTTATTTACATTTATGTAACACTTCCCCCAGGAAACTTAACTCACTTTGCAAACTTAAAATGATCTAGCAGATATTAATCTTCACAGAATTCCCAGGAGAAGGACAAGAATGTGAGACATATAATCAATAATAGAACTCTTACCTTCACACATACAAACCTTCCTCCCACAAACCTCTCTAAACCACAGATCTAAACTAATTCGGAAAATTATAGGCGAGATTTTTTTTTCCCAGGAAACCATGCCAAGCAGAAGATAAAATAATGACATTCCCACCACACTGGGAAAAAAAAAATTACTAAATTTTCCTTCAGCTTTTCTATTCTGTAATATTAAAAAACAAAACCCATCCCACTCCAAAGTTAAATTTTCTAGAACTTAAAACACACCTTGTAGTTAAAAAAAACCAAGTTACTGAATTCTAATACTCATACTGCTCAGAATGCCTCTGACCTCACCCCTCAGAGAATCTGCATTTTAAACAAACATCTGAGGCTTTCCAAGGCCTTCAAAAGTATAAAGTTTTATTTTTTTAAGCTTTATTTTTTAATCATGATTACATGATTTAGGAGCTTATTTTTCTTCTTTAAACCATATATATAAACACACACCACACAGAAATAAATATATATGTATAATTGCTTTAATGCTCCTAGCGAATTCTGTCTGTGACAGCAGGCCAGGAACCATGCTTTGCAAACCTGTGTAGCCTCCATCAGAATCTCCTAGGTAGTTTTGAAAGTATAACCATGTTATGGGTTGAATTGTATCCCCTGAAAAAAAAGTATGTTGAAATTCTAACTCTCAGTACCTCAGAATGTGACCATATTTGGAAATAGGTTCATTGCAAATGTAATTAGTTAAGATTAGGTCATACTGCATTAGGGTGGGCCCCCTAATCCAATATGCCTGGTGTCCTTAAAGAAAGACGGAGATACAAATGGAAAACAGAGGAAGGCAGAGACCAGAGTTGAGCAGCTGCAAACCAAGGAACTCCAAAGACTGCCAACAAACCACTAGAAGTTAGGAAGGGCAAGCAAGGATTTCCCCACAGGTTTCAGAGGGAGCATGGCCCTGCTGACTCCTTGATCTCAGACATCATGCCTCCAGCACGTGGAAAGAATACATTTCTGTTGCATTAAGTTTTTAAAGTAGTACTTTGCACTTCCCTGGTGGTACAACAATTGAGAATCTGCCCACCAATGCAAGGACACAAGTTTGATCCTGATTCGGGAAGATTCCAAATGCCACAGAGCAACTAAGACCATGCGCCACAACCACTGAGCTGCTCTTATTTAGACTGCAAGCTGCAGCTACTGAAGCCTGAGCACCCTGGAGCCCAGGCTACACCAGAGGAGCCCACTGGAGTGAGAAGCCTGCACAGTGCAACCAGAGAGGAGAGAAGCTCCGCTCGCCACTAGAGAAAGCCTGCGCACGGCAACAAAGGCTCAGGACAGCCAAAAAAATTTAAATAAATTTTCAAAAATAAAATAGTACTTTGTTAGACAATCATAGTCCTAGGAAACTAATACAAACCCCTTCTGAGAGTAGGGCTGAAAGTGTCTGACCATCTGATCTAATTTTAAGAAGCCCGCCACAGGTTCTAGAATCCTAAGAGCATTTATGCAGGAAAAGACCTCTGAAGCAAAATACTCAATTCAGAATGAATGCTGTAAAGACCTGTGAATGTTGTAAAGATAAGAAAAAAAATTAAGTTTCACAAAGAGTCTGAAATTATCCTTTAAAAAGTACACTGTTATTTGGTAGTAATATTTTAGAAACACTAAAATATCTGAAAAAACAAGACACAAGACAGGCATTTTTTTAAGCCAACAGAGAAGAGAGTTCAGAGACTAACAAGGGAGTATGAACAAAGATATTCTGCTGTTTGGCTCTGTAAAAAGAAATAAATGCTGTCCAACAAGCGGTCACTGCCCAAGTAAGTTGTAAAGAACTGGACTCAAACTATCCCCACCAGCCTCAGGTATTGGCCTCTGTTCCCATTTAAAATTAAAACATTCAAGAGAGCCCTGACCTGTACCTTTTTTGTTGTGACCATATTTCCAAAGAGCAAATATTTGGAGGAAAGCAGTGAGGAAAAATCTATCTGGTTCCACTATCCATCCATCCGTCCTTGTAAGTGTCTGACTACAATCCACAGCAGACATACTTAGCAAACTTTAAAATACAGCCTCTCAACATTGTTACAATTAAGTCACTCTGAAATGTCATGAAAAGCAATCTAGTCCCATTAAAATCTTCACACTCTCATTAAAAAAGCACTTACAGACTTGAAAATGTTCCTAATACATTATTTAAAGACACAAGATGTACAGTGACTAAAATCCTTGTATAAGGAAGAATAGTAGCAGCCTACTTTTTTTTCTAATGTGCAAATTTGTCATAATTGGGTAATTGGCAAACTGCAGGTAGCAGTCAAGTTGTTATACACTAGTTTCAAAAAGGCTTGGGGGCCCTTCCTCTCAAATTTCAGTCCACCCAGGGACCATCCTCATCACACCTTACTTAGTTTTGTCAATGGTCCCTTCTTTCCTGGATTTCTAAGCCCAGGAAGGGGGATGGGCAAGAGTTAGAATTTAAAAAAAAAAAATCCAGACCATTTCAGCTGACACCCCCAGGCCACTAGTCATCACTGTAAAGTCTTGGCCTCTGTTCACTTGGTCTCCTCCCTTTCAATTAAGGGTCACTGCTATTTACATGTTGCCATTCAGAGACCTCAGCTTGTTCTCACAGGTCCTAAATCCCCTAAGCGAACAGCAGGAGCTCCAGGCTGTAAGTCTCTTTTCCACTCCTCCCTTCCCCCAGCACCCCCCCACCCAAAAACCCACCTTTAACTCAGAACTGAATTTTGAACAATGAGGGAGTCTGACACCTGCCTCCTAATGCAGCTATTCAATCTCTTCAGCGCAGAGAGATGCAGCAAGCCTGAGGGGGACTGGGGGGAGTGTGGTCAGGCTGACCCATGGGTTTCACAGGTCTAAATTTCTTTTAGAGTTTGTTTCAAAAGAATTACTGAAAATGCTGAGTCTGTATAAAAGATAAGATGTATGACTCCTGCTGGTTCTCTTCCATGGGACTGCATGTCACCACATGATGCCCTGTGCCTCCTAATGAAGCAGGTGGACTTTTCAATTCTAAGATCCTCCCTCTAAATCACTTGTGTGTCATGATACTACTAAGTGCCACGTTAAAAAAAAAAAAAAAAAAAGACTCTCACTGCTTGATAATTTGGCTACAATTATTAAAAACAAATATTAAAAATATCCAAAAAATTCCCTGTTTAAGAATGCAAGACCTATTTTCAAGCAGAAGAAAGATGCTGAGGTTTTCTTGGTTCCTTTCCCAACCCAATTCTCTTTCTCACTGAGCTCTCTCATGTATTATACCATGCCATTGCTGGTATGATGAATTAAACAATAAATAAATGTAACATGTTAATCATTCCCCCACAGTTAGTCAAATTGTCATTCAGTGAGGGCCTATTACATGCTTGGAGCTTTACCTAATTATTTCATTCTTTTTAGATGGATGTGAATATCCCAATTTTACCAAGAGAGAACCTAGAAAGATAAAGCAAGTTAACCAAAGTCAGAAAGCTATAATACCGGGGAAAGGTCACTGAGCCCTTTGCGTCTCCACGGATGAATGAACCCATGGATGAAGAAACTAATTCTTTGAAGTTAAGACTCCAGGGGCTTCCCTGGTGGTCCAATGGTTAAGAATACACCACCTTACAATTCAAGGGACACTAGTTTGATTCCTGATTTGGTAAGATTTCACGTGCCACAGGGCAACTGAGCACACAAACCCACAACTACTGAAGCCCTAGTACCTAGAGCCCGTGCTCCACAACAAGAAAAGCCACTGCAATGAGAAGTCCAAGCACCGCAACTAGAGAGTAGCCCCCGCTCACTGCACTACAGAAAGCTCATGCAAGCAACGAAGACTCAGTGTAGCCAAAAATAAAGTACATAAGTAAATGAATTTTTTTTTAGACTCCAGAAGAAGAAATTAAGAATTTACCATGTAAGTTCCCACCATTAAAGATTTTCAAGAGCCAACATTATGTTTTCATTGTGTTCCTGTTTGGCAGTCCAACACTGAAAAACCAAATGCAGTATGTTTTTTCACCCTACCCAGGGTGAAAAAAAAATCTAGGAGTCTCTACAAACAGTTGTGACTAAAACTCAGTAAAGAATGGCAACAACTGCAATTAAATACCACTCTCCCTGGCTGACTAGCTACCAGGGGGTCACTACCATCCTACAATCTTTGTACTTGGATATCTACCTCTTATTACACTGAGAACAGAGGGTAGTGTAGGTCAGCTTGGGCTGCCATAAGGAAATAGTATAGACTGGGTGGCTTAAACAACAGACATTTATCTTCCCACAGTTTTAGAGGCTGGAAGTCTAAGATCAAGGTGCCAGCATGGTTAGTTTCTGGTGAGAGCTCTCCTCCTGGCGATCAAACGGACAGCCACTTTCTCCCTATGTTCTTACATGTTGAAGACAGCGAGTGAGCAAGCTCTCTGGTGCCTCTTTTTTATTAGGGTGATAATCCCATCATGAGGGCCTCACTCTCACAATCTCACCTGAGGCGTTCCTAAGGCCCCATCTCCAAACATCAACCCGCTGGGTGTTAGGGCTTCAACATATGAATACAGAGAAGGAAGAACAATTCAGTCTGTGACAGATATCTTCTTCAAGTTAATTCAATGATTCTCTAATCCTTCAACAAACACTTTAGCACCTAACATCTGCAGGTGCAGTGCTGGGCAGGAAGGCAGGAGAATGAAGAAGCCTCAAAGTTTACCTTTACCAATGTGGACACAAAAAAACAAGGGCATGCTAAAAAAAAAACAGTGGACCCCAAACTTCAACTGAACAGAATTCTTAATCAGTGTTTTTTGAGGCTCTACTATAGCATAAGATGTTTAAGCAAAGATCCACAAGAAAGTAGAACAAAAATGTTTAAATATGGCTTCTGTTTTTCATATGTGGGTTGAGAGACCCTTCAAGGTGGTCCCACGATCCTCACCTCCCACAATCCTCATATGTCCACACCCACATATGAGCCTCTCTCCCTGAGTACGAGAGGGCCCTGTGACTTGCTTCTAACCTGTAGGATACAGCAAAGATGACAGAGGTACATGATTATGTGATGACATTACAAAAGATGGCAGTATCCGCCCTGTTCCCTCTCCTGTTAGCCATGAGGAAGCAAGCAGCCTTGTAGGGTGAACCTCACATGACAAGAGCTGTGGGCAGCCTCCAGGAGCAGAGAGAGCCCTAGACCAACAAGGAAACAAATAATGCCCTCAGTCCTACATCTGCGAGGAGATGAATTCCACCAACCACCTGAGGGAGCGTGATAGTGGATCCTTCCCCACCTGAGCATCCAGACAGAATTCCAGCCCTGGGCAGCATCCTGACTGCATCCTTGCAAAGGACTCAGCTAAGCTGTGCCCAGAATCCTGACCCACAGAAACTGTGAGATTAATAATAAATATGTATTATTTTAAGCCATGAAATAAATTTAAGTTTATGGTAATACTGCAATATACCAATAGGTAACTAATGCTGCATATACCATTTGAAGTGTTTTAAAAGATCCCTCTCCCTCACAAATCAACAACTGCCTCCTATTATGTGGGGGAAGAGATGGCAATATTGTTATCTTTAAAGGAAATGAACAGGAAGGAACCTAAAATAAATGCCTAGTATTGTCTTATCACAGAGCTGTTGGTAATCAGAATGATATCAAATCTAACCATTGAGGACACTGAAATTCAGAAAGGTTCAGTGACATATCCAAGGATACCCAGTATCTTTATCATAAAGCTGGGAGTCAACTTCTCATACATAAGGCCTTTCTACCCAAGGCAACTGCTTAACTCTGGATAAAGTACTCAAAATGTATCTATCAACTATAGTTCTTCCTAGATTTAGGATGAAAAACAGAACCAATTTCATTTTCAGTTAAGACTCTGCGGCACTTCACTGAATGTGGTTATGTATACTGTATATGTAGGAAATGGGATGAATTTTTCCTGATTCATGGATACAGACAAGCTTGTTTTATTGTCATTTTTCTCTTCCCCTTAAAACAAAAAATAGGATCAGAACTGCAGCCTTTGCTAATTCTAGGTAATTCAGTTTTACTCCATGATAAGCAGTCTTATTGCTCCTATATGGGCTAAGGGACAAAAAAAAAAAAATGAGCAAAGCCTTTTAACCTAAAAATTTATCCATTTTTAACCCTTCAATGGAAGCGAATCCTCCCTGGAGAATCACAGAATGTCAGTATTAAAAAGGACTGTGCTATCCTGGTCAAATCTCCTCAGTTATTGGAACCTGCCAAGGGTTACAAAGAAAGTGAGCTTCAAAACCATATCAGGCTGACTTCCATTCAGTTATTTCCATTGCACCATACTGGGAGTCACTCTGCCCCCCAAATTGCAGATGGATACAAATACTTTAAAGGGAAATGTCATCAATCAACACCTTGACCTTGGGCCTCAAACACAACCACTAGCAGGGAATAGAATATCAAGCTGAACTTAGCCTAAAATATTTCAGATAAAGTACAGGATGTAAGAGAAAAGTACTACAAAAATGACTACAAAACACTCCCATGAAATAAAAACACTTCATGATGTGGAATTACTGAGTTCCTACAAAAATGTTACTGAACTCTTGAAATTTCAGTCATATGTAGACATTGGGTGGTGGGGGAAAATGCTATGGAAAGGAGTCATACTCTCAAACAATACTACTATGTTCCCAGTCTATGTTTCATATAAATTTTATTTTATTTCCTGAATTTACTTAAAAGTGAGCAAGCCCCAGTGCCTTACCCCAAGTCTAAACAAAACAGCCAATATGCACCATAGGCATTGGGAGATAAATGCTGTGCATGCAAGGCCCTGGAGATACAGGGACAAAGATGACTCTGCTGTGCCCTGAAGTCATTCACATACAACTGTGATAAGACCTATGACAGCGGTGTAAACAAGGCTCTGATGGGACCACAGACAATACAATTAAGCTGAATCAAGAACACAAAGCAGCTTAGTCATTTGAGTCTTGTGTGAGAACTTTGGGAGATCTAGGAGGATTTCAGTTAGTTTGGTTTTGGCTTATGATTTTAACAGCAACTGTGTTCTAAACTGAAGGGGGAAAATACCATTCTCTCCTCTGTCCTATTTCTGTTCATTACAACATGTCCTATAGCACATTATTGCTATAATCTGTTTACAAATCTGTTTCCTCCAAAGGACAGCCAGCTTCTAAAGGAGCAGACGCAGACTCCTTTCATCATTATTTCCCTGCTGTACATGACAGCGCAGCCCTTGACATAAGTTAAAACTCCACTATTCAGCTTCCATAACTATAAACTAGTTATTAGATCCTTGAAACTTCTTAATCTACCACCAAACCTCAAATCTCCAATGAAGCACAGTCATTTAAAAAAAAAAAAAAAAACCACCCTACAAGTCTACCACGCTATCACACACGCTATCACACATGCTATCATACACACTATCACACAGGAAGCAGTGCTTAACATACACACTCTGACATACACTGAATTAACTATTCTTTACTAATGTTGCTGCTTCTGTTATATTTCCCATTACTACTCTCTATACCAAACTATCTCTTTCATAGGTCAAAGTTCTGCAAGATGTTAACAACTCTTCCATGGGTGAGTGGAATGGATAGGACTCTGAGTTCAAATAAGTTTGGGAAATGTTGGGTTGAACAGTTATTTTAAGACAGACATCTCAATGCTTTCAATATGCTGAGAGTAAAGTGGAATGCAGCATTCACGGGTTTTTTTTTTTTCATTTAGCCTCAGAGCATCTTGGTCTCATTCTTCTATGGAGGGTAGAGAATATTTCCTGGGAAATTTACTCAAGTTAACAGCACTTACAGGTTGAAGAAAACAAAAAATCACAGTGGGACATCTTCAGTAAACAGAAGCAAGACTGACAAGTGGATTCACTGTTTCATTCATGCAACCAATATTTGCAGAGCCCTGCACTATAAAAGAAAGACAAAGGCCCTGCACTCATGGAGCTTAAGTCCACTGGAAGAGAAGAATGCCCTCCATCCCCAGCTTGGAAGATAAAGAAATCTCTGTGGTCTCCTTGAGGCTGGACACTATTTCTTTTATAGCCCTTGACCACTTGGTGGGTGTTCTGTAAATAATTGCTAGCAGCTTAATCACGGTAAAGTCTAGGCATTTTCCAAACTCGCATGAAAACAAATCGAAAACAGTAAGAAAGCAGACTGTGAGAAATACATGTTTGGTTATTTGATCAAGTGGACAGACTTCCACAAAGATAATCATTTTCAGAATAACTATTCAAGACTTGGACAGTGCCTTAGAAATCAACTGCTTTAGCCCCCTTCAATCTCCTAAGAGGAAAATAAGGCTGGAGAGGTGAGGCGCTTGACCAAGACCATACAGTGAATATAGGAATATAGGTTAAGATTAAGAAGCACAGGTTCCCAGATATCCAAGACTGCAAGAGAGAGCAAAGTCAGCAATCCAACTGCCAAGGGCTGTGACCACCTTCCACATGGGCTTCTCTTCATTCACAGTCAGCAGTTTCATGAAATAACAGTCTCTTTACTGTCTTTTCTTAGACAGTAAAGAGACTGTCTTTTCTTACTGTCTTAGAAAAATAAGAAGTCATTTCATCAGAGACAGCGCTCTAAGCTCTGTCTCAACACATCTTTCATCCTAGTCACACCCAAACTCCACCCTCAGAAAAATCAACAACAGGGTCAGGCTTTGGCTGCCCACAGGCATCACAGCAGGTTTTATGTCCGAAACATCAAAAAATATGCTCTTTTAAAGCGAGAGTAGACTAAATGCTTCAACTATGATCAGAAACTGAAATACAGCAGAGTGGGCATTCAGTCCCAGGTTCAGGCCCCAGCTCTCTAACCTGCCGAATGACCCTGGGCCAGTGGCCAATTCCTTCTCCATACGTAAAACTACAAGTTGGATGAGATATTATAAAGATCCCTTAAGGCTGCAAATTCTAAGACTGCTGAACTTATGCCATCAACAAGGAACCTGCCCATCTTTCTCTTGGGCTAGAACCAGTTTTGTTCCTTTTTGAGTTGAGATCTGCTACATTTGCATCAAGCACTGAACGTTACAGGACATAAAGTAGATAAGTACTCTCAAGGTACATTTTATTATACTTCTCTATCATTTAATATACAATAAAGAGATGTTCTCTGAAATATTACTGAACCTAAGAGTACAGTATCCCATGCTGGTCTAAATACCATGGTGTCTAATTTCTAGAACTTATAATTTTAATAAAACCCTATAATAATTCACTAGGAAGCGGAGAAGGCTAAAGTCAGAGGCGAAAAAAATTAAAGCATAGAAAGGTTTAAAAAAAAAATCTCTCTCAAATTTTTCTTTAGTTCCAATTTACTCTGATATCAAATTTTGCTGCAGACAACTCGTTGCACTGGAAAACTGAAAATTTTCAAAAAGGAACTGTACTCAGAAGCTGCTTTCTAACAGTAAACCATGTGTACATGTGCACCCCATCCGTGAATCAAAGTACAGGCTGGCAGACTGGCAGCACCTGGGCCTTGTTTTACCTGCTTCAGTTCCTGGTTAAATCCCTCTGGGGCAGGTGAGACCTTCACTGGTTCTCCAGATAAGAGGTCAACTCAATACATTTTGACATCCAGATGGCAATACTGCCAGGAGTAAATTAAAGAATGAAATTGGAGAAGTGAGAATATTAAAGAGAGAGAGAAAAGAAAAAGAAATGTGAGCTAAGGGTGTGCTGAATTTCAACACAAAAATGGAGGGTGACCTCACTAGTGAAGAAAAAGAGCTGGGGAAGCTGTACAATATAGAAAATGAGAATTTTACTATTGATTTTAAACACAATCATAGAGAGTACCATCTTGGGCAAAACACACAATCCTACTAGCATTATAAAAATCTGGGGAATACATTGATAAGAGAATTCCAACTTCTGCTTGCATCATTAACTTGCTATTGAGCAAGATGTCACTTAATCTTTCAAAGCCTCAGTTTCTTCTGCTATAAAACTGGGGAGGGGAGTGGGGGCAGTTCCAGATGATCTGAAAGATCTTATTCTTTAATTTCAACTCTCCTGAATATCTATTCATTTATTCATCCAGTGAACAACAAGTACCTGCTATTTGTCTGACTGCATGTACAACATTCAGGTATTGTTAACACAGAATATTCAACATCAACTGCTGTGAATTCTAACCTAGCAGTTTAGACAAGTAAGGAGACTGTAGAACAAAGCAGCAGTTACTCTTAACAGAAATTCAGGGACTTCCCTGGCAGTCCAGTGGTTAAGACTCTGAGCTTACAATTTGGTGAGTGCAGGTTCCATCCCTGGTCAGAGAACTAAGATCCTACATGCTGCAGGACACTGCTAGAAAGTTTTAAAAAAATAAGAAAGAAAGACATTTAGACAGTGTATTGTGATGGCTTCTCCAGGGCTACCCTTGATGGAGACGCCAGAGTTTATCCTGCTCCTCTACCCTCGGGTTAGACAGGCAACACATCCACTGGCTTTGCCACCTCGAGAAGGTATTAATATTTCCTCATATACTAAGCAGAGAGGGCAATGGCAACCCATTCCAATGTTCTTGCCTGGAGAATCCCAGGGAGCGGGGAGCCTGGTGGGCTGCCGTCTAACGGGGTCGCACAAGAGTCGGACACAACTGAAGCAACTTAGCAATAGCAGCAGCATATACTAAGCAAAGCTATCCACTTCTTATTTTGACTGTAGTAATTTTCTTTAGGTTGGTCTTTATTCATATGAAAAATATTGTTTCAGAATCTTCCCTGAGGAAAAACAAACCAACTCTGTCTAAATGAAGTAGCTACTAACTTCTTTACACCGTTTCAAAACAAAATGCTACTGCTGCTACTGCTAAGTCACTTCAGTCATGTCCAACTCTGTGTGACCCCACAGACAGCAGCCCACCCATTATTAAAGTAAGCAAAACCCTCTTCTACTATATGAGGTAAGCTGGCTTCTTTCACCTGATACTGGGAACATAAGATTTATAAGGTTGACAAAAATTTAATGAGCAACAGCAAAATCACTGATCAGGATTTAACCCACACCACGTCAATACTTTCAATACTGTTCTTTTGAATACCAAGAATAAGCACAATGAAGCTCTCAGATAGTGCAAGTGAATGTGGAAAATGGTACAACCTTCAAGAATTACAATTAGGCAATACACATCAGAAAACTTTAAAATATGTATGTCCCTGTCCAAGTAATTCAGTATCAAGGAATTTATCTGCTGCATAATAATTAAGAACTTAAAGATTTAGTAACAAGAATATATATCACAGTGCTGATTATAATATCAAAAACCTGAAATGAGCTTATAACAATGGACTGGTTGAATATTTTTTGGTACATCCACACAATGGAATACCATGCAGCCATTTAAAATATTGTAGAATGTTTTATGAAATGACAAAACGTTTCCAACTTATTAAGTAGCAAAAAAGTGGATCACAATTCCGTCTATATGGTGTGGTTACATATTTGTAAAAACAGAACATATAAAAAATGTATATATACAGATGCATGCATTCTCTTATAAGGGGGAAAAGTATAGAAAGACAAATACCAGGTTATGAATGGTTTCTTCGTGGCAATAAAATTATGTGTGATCTTTCTTTCTTGTTCATCCCTCTAAATCTTTCAACTTGTCTACAATAATATATGTGGTTTCTGTCATTTGCAAAGGTCTCAACTAGAAATTTAAAATAAAGCACGTAAGTACCACACTTGGTAGAAGAAACAGAATGTGCAGCTGTCCATACCAAGGGAGAGCTCTTGAGTCCTGCCAAAGATAAATGTAAATTGTTTGGCTGTCTCTGCTACAACCAGTTCAATTAGCGTCAAAACAAAGGCTCTTTAAAAGGCCACGCACAAACTCTATGGGCCGGAGTCTAATTGAGCTAGTTGTAAATTAATTACCTAATGTGGTCAAAATGGGCAAAAAAAAAAAAAAAGGAATTCATTCCCTCCATAGAGCAACCTGAGGCTGATCCTGAAGGTAAGCAAGAGACAAATGTTGGTAGTGGAAAATGTTTAGTTTTGTAAAACACAGCGACAGAGGCTTTTCAAGTCATTGCTGATTCATGACAGATTTCCTTGCCAAGGCTTGATTTGTTAACGTCCCCCTCCTCCTCTCCCAGTTTAAGTACCTCCTTTGGCAGAGAAAATGATGCATTTCCATTCTCTCTCCTCTTAATCCTTAAGACTTCAGTTCTGAGACGAAAGAATCAGAGCCAAGTGTCTGAAGAGACGGGATGCTGAATTAGGGCCAGAACATTAATCCACAGTGCCCTCTGGTACTGCAAGGCTGAAGAATTCATTTCAGCTTTTCTGGTAAGACTGACCCCACTGGCACATCCCACCACCCTGCCTTTTTTTTTTTTTAACCCAAAGAAAAAAAAATTTTATTTTTATTTTTTTTTTTTACAAAATATCTACTTATTATAATGATGCCTCACCAATCCAGGTCTAATTGTGCTTAACTAGAGACCACATTACTACTTTCAAACATATTTTTAGCCATCACAAAGTACTTTTCAGTCTCATAACTGGAGCTTTTTTTTTTTTTAAAGAAAAGAGATGGGGTAGCCCTAAGGTAAGTAAAACATAGCTATCTTTCTTAAAGACGTCACTTAAGTGACTTGAAATGAAAACCGGTATATTGCAAATGATTGAACTTAATTCACATTGTGATTTGCAAACACACAGGCAATAAGAAAAATGCCAAGATGATACTTTTAAATGGCCTCACCTTTAAGAGCTCAGACTACTAGGAGAAGAGACCCAGGAGGACTGGATAAACTTGGTATTGTTTCAGTTCAATACACATGATGGTCCTGAGATTAAATACTAAGTAAACAGCATCCAAGACCAAGCTCTTTAAGAAGAATCTTCGGGAAGCAGACCTGGACTTTGAACAATGACTAGATTTACTCAGAACACTCTAGCTAGAAAATCATTTAATTAACAGTATCTTTGGGATGAGGAGATCTCAAAGGTCACTAATTCCTGGTGCTAAACCCCCACTCTGATATAATCCAGGTGACAAGTGAGTCAGACTCCAGAAAGCACTACTGGAAATCTACTCTATTCATACAGAATGTCAAAATGTTCTTCCAGTGGAACCACTTGGATCTAATTCCCTCTTCCTGAAATCTGCTCTGAAACTACTTTAAGGTAGCCACCATGTATCACCCTGAGCCATTTCTTCTAAAAAAGAAACATTCCCAGATCCTCTTCTCTTACAGTATGGTCTTCCATAAACCCCTCTCAGTCTTATCTCTATCCCTCAAACCTACAAACCCTGATTTTCCAGGTAACTGATGACATTCATTCATTCATTCATTCAAAGCCTTCAAAAATCCCTCTACCTAAATAGAGCTGATAAGATTGTATTTGATTAGGACAAGTTAAGGGTGATGAGATTTTCAAGTGGCACTACTAGTCAAGAATCCACCTACCAATGCAGGAGACATAATGAGACACAGGTTCAATCCTTGGATCGGGAAGATTCCCTTTAAAAGGGAATGGCAACCCACTCCAGTATTCTTGCCTGGAAAGCCCCATGGACAGCGAAGCCTGGTGGGCGACAGTCCATGCAGTTGAAAAGAGTCAGACACAACTGAAGAGACTTAGCACACAAGTGTGTTATTAGATTAGCAGGTATCTTTCAGTGATCATGTCTGTAGTGAGATCTTTCTATTTAAAAAGCAGTAACTAATAAAAGACCTCTGTAAAGTTTCACTTCCTTTAATATTTAAATGAAAATTAAGTGTTGTGGCTCTAGCACAAAATTCTGTGTAACTGTGGGATTCTATATACTTAATATTTTAAAGAATTTTAAAGAATATGAACTGATCCATCTATATGTGAACATAAAAAATAATAAGAGAATATGGAATGAGCCTAAGGACAGATCTGACCATTCACTTTTACATTCCAACCTTTCAAAGCATGTATCAAGTTCTAACTCCAGATTTAGCCCATTTTCTGGTCTCTGGGGGATTTAAGACTCAAAGGTAATAAACACCCAATTAATCAAATATTTATTTACTGAGTGTCTATTATGACTCGGCATGCTAAAAGATGACAAGACTATAAAGACTTAGAACATATAATCATCATCCAGTAAGTTAAAACCTACTTAGATAAAACAGTCAGCATTTTAAAAAGAATAATGAATAATGCAAAGTAATATACACACAAGTTCAAAATAAATAGTACAGACATTTGAACAGCATTAAAAGACTTTATAAGACTCCACTGACAACGAAATAGGCCTCTAACTCCCTCCCAGTCCCCAAAAGAACAATATCCAAATAAACGGAAAAGGAATTTTATCAATTAATAACATTTAATTCCATTGACTGCCCTCTTCTTCCAAAGCTATCCAACCATAAAATGCAGCATCAGCAGAGCTCCAAAATTTGAAGAATTTCTGCTCTCCAAAGAAACATATGAAGTCACAAAAAGGGAAGAGAAGACTTTAATTAAAATGGAGTTATAAAATTATCCTTAGGGATAAGAATATTACACATAATGGGTTCTAGTATTTTGCTAACTAAAACTTCTGCAGCAGTTCAAGACAGACCTCTCTAATATCTAACTTTGTTCCATGATGAACAGTGTTACTTGGAGATTTTAGGACCTAAGGAAGGATGAGCCAGAAGTACAGCTGGCAATGTTATTTTGGAATTAAGCAATTCAATGGACATGCTGGGGACTGAATGTAACAAAAATAAGACAATTAGTCTTTATGTATATCCATGGGGTGAAAATTGTCATTGTAATACAGCTAATTACATACTGTAAGGAAACTGGAGTGGACCTTGCCTATGTTATCCTGGTTTAAAACGTTCTTCCATCAGACTGACCACTGGGCTATTTTTTCAGTAAGCAGCAACTTGACATTAAATTTGAGGCAGTTCACCAAATAGTTCCTTTCTATATCACTTCTGACCGTGACCCAGGTGTTACACTATATTCTCTTCTTTTTAAATATTTCAAATGGGGCAGAAAACAGGTGCAATTCACCAACTGCTGCTGCCTCTCTAAAGGTCAAAAACATTGTAGGTGGCAACAGAAACATTGCCCTCTGCCACTGTTTTCAGAACAGCTGTACGAGCGCTAGACCTCGGTTCTTAACCTTTTATGGGTCATTGACCCCCTTAGAGAATCTGATGAAAGCTAGAAAAACGTGTGTACACGAAATCTTCTGCCCATGACTGTTGGGACATTTGTGAATCCTTTAAAGCTCTACTCAGAGTTTAAAACTTTTAAACCAGACTGTGAACCCCATGGGGGAGAGATTATGTTCTAATGCTGGTTTCCATGCCCACTTCTAAGATAACCATTGTCCCAAGAGTAACCAATTCTCATATACTCAAGACATGGATAAATGGATAAGAATAGATGGATGGGTGAAAGCTACCTAGTAGCTCTGTTAGTCATTTCCAAATCTGATTAACCACACAATCACTCAGGGTGCTCCTGGCTCCCACCCTCTGAGAGATTCAGATTCAGTAGGTCTTGAGTGATAGTCGGCGATCTGCATTTGTATAGAGTCCCCTGATTAGTAAACCCATAGAGGTACATTAACTCAGTGGAAGAAAAGCTTTAAAAAAAATTTGTAATATGCTGTTAAAGAAAGATATACACATCTTTGTGTTGCACAAACAGAAATAGAGAAAGGAAGTTATCTAACTGCTCCAAGTGGGCCTGACAAACTGTTAAGTGTCAGAGTTTACAATCCTGATACTGAAAAAAAAAAAAAAAAAAACTGATTAGTGTGTTTGGTGGTTTGTTTTGTTTTCCCTGAAAGGTCATGCTATGATTCACAACCAGATGATGACTCGTGGCTGGTTTACAGCAAGAGGTTTAGCACAGCTGCCAGTGAGATCTCCACATCATTAGAAGCACGGCTTTGCTAAACCTTCCTGACAAGTTTCGACTCCACAGAATCAAACCACAAAATAGGAATGAATATGCTCTAATTTAGAAGAAACTCTTGACCTGAATAAAATGTTGTTCCACCATTAAAAAAAAAAAAAAAAAAGTCCTTAACAGAAGGGCACTGCCCTGCAATACCTTCAAGGGTATAAATCAGGTCCAATTTGTAAGACCTGGTGATTAATGAAGGGACTAGGCTTAACCTGCCCAATCAGGTGTCTCAATTTCCTCTTTCCCACAGAGGTGAGATTTTTAAAATCCTATTCCCCTTCTCATTTTTATTTTCCACACCTCAATGAGATCATTCATTCATTCACATGATAAATGATGCTAGACCCTGTTCCAGTGCCAGGTAACCCAGCCCCCTGCACAGTATAAATGGCAGACAGCAGGCCCCATGCTCTCACGTTGCTCACCGTCTGCTATTTACAGCTGTACTTCATGAAAACAACAAAATCCTTACTGGAGCCACTACCTTTCATACAGATGACAATCTAAGGAGTCCAGAGAAAGAATCAACACTGTAGTTTCTATTAAGTCAGGGCACATCTCATTATGATAACCTCTTCCTCATTCCCAGCAAAACATGGCATGTATGCCAGACAGAATGAGGACCCAGGGGAGTCAATAGGGTGTATATCTAGCCCAGGCTAGCTTCCTTTGTGACCCCTGGTTTTGTATCAGTTAAAAGAATCCACTTACCTACTGTAGACTGAGAGGTAGGTATATTATTACCTTACAATATTACTACATTACCTGAGCAGAGGCAGAACTAGAGTGCTATGTTACAGATAAGACACGTTTGGATGAATTAGGTAAACTGACACATTTGTAACTGGTGGGCCCAAGACTCGGGTATAAATCTGAGTCCAAACCAGCCCAAGACTCGGGTATAAATCTGAGTCCAAACCATGCAAGAATTGCACAGACTCAAAGAGTTGTATAGATTCTAATTTTCCTCCAAACTCTAACATTAGATGAGTCCACAGGACAGAATGTCATCTTCTCATTTTATAGATCCCAAGGCCCAGAAGTAAACTGTCTTGCTTGGAATAGTGGAAGAACATAAAACACCCACCTCCAATTTTTCAGTCGAGACTAAACTCACCATGTTGCTCCATTAGCTTTGCATACACTACTTTGCTCTCTCCCTTTCTCAAAAGGCTGTTGTAAATCATACAAAGCAAAGTGAAATAGTTTATACTTTGTACAACTTAAAGCAAATGTGACTAAGAGCTTAGCTACAAGGCTACATTACTTCAGGGAGATTACTAAACATCTTAGCGCCTCGGCTTCCTCATCAGTAAATTCGGGATAATAAGAGCAACTATCTCAGGGTTATGACAATTAATAGTGCTTGGACTACACTAAGTATTCAACAAATATTCATTATGATCATCATAAGTATAAACTTCCTCTAAATTCAACTGTCTGCAATCTGGTACTGTTCAGTTCAGTTCAGTTCAGTTCAGTCGCTCAGTCGTGTCCGACTCTTTGCGACCCCATGAATCGCAGCACGCCAGGCCTCCCTGTTCATCACCATCTCTCGGAGTTCACTCAGACTCACATCCATCGAGTCAGTGATGCCATCCAGCCATCTCATCCTCGGTCGTCCCCTTCTCCTCCTGCCCCCAATCCCTCCCAGCATCAGAGTCTTTTCCAATGAGTCAACTCTTCGCATGAGGTGGCCAAAGTACTGGAGTTTCAGCTTTAGCATCATTCCTTCCAAAGAAATCCCAGGGTTGATCTCCTTCAGAATGGACTGGTACTGTTAGGAATAAAGAAAGTCTCACCATTGCTTAAAGACTACAGAAAACATCTTTGTAACTTATTTACCACAACAGAGCATAGCTGTCCCCGAAAACATTTTCTTTTTGGTCCTGCCTCATGGCATATGGGATTTAGTTCCTCAACCAGGACCAAACCAAGGACCTCCAAAGTGGAAGGGGTCCATTCAACCACTGGACCGCCAGGGAAGTCCCTAAACAAAAAACACCTAAGACGTTTCCTCTCGCCACTGGTCTAATTTACCCACAATAAATCCAGGCTCCACGTACACCTCAATTAAAGAACAGTCGCTGGCAGTGCCGTGCTCTCTGCAGCCTTTCACACCTCAGCAGAATGTGCACAAACAATCTTCTTGCTTCAGACGGCTGTTCTGAGAATAAGCGGTTGTAAATGCCCTTTGTAATCCTTTGACAATGGTGCTACATAAGCACACATTACTCCAGGCATTATAAATTAAGCACGCGGTTACACATGACAATACGAGAAATGCCTGAAACATCCTTTCCCTTCCTGGGCATCCAATTAAATTACCATTTCCCCTAAGAAAGAATTCTCTGTTGCATTATCCCACCAAAAAGAAAAAAAAAAAATGACACTAGTACCTAAGATGTTCCACATGTGCTAAACACTGTCGTAAGCGCTTAACTCATGTACTCTTCACAACAATCCTTTGTTGTTCATTTTCCATTTTGTAGATGAGGAAACCGAGGTAAAAGGACAGGGAGCTGGCGAATGGTAAAACTGGGATGTCAACCCAAGTAATGGGGCTCCATAGAACCTGCTGTTAATTCACAGGACCGGGCGAACTCCAAGAGCAAGACTTGCTGACTTCATAATCACCCTCCCCCTGCGCTTAACCCACAGGATACCTCAGTTTCCAAAAGTAAATCCTCTCCTCCTAACCACCACACCCGCCCCACAGAAATGTACCTGTGCTATGAACACTGCTGCTCTGACGTTTCAATACTGGTCACTAAAGCATTTGGTGTAACTGCTCTGCAAACCCAGGGTCTCCTTAAGGACAGGCCCCCTCGCCCCCTCTGTATTTATATAACCCCAGTCCTTCTAAACATAATGTCGGTGCTCAAGAAAAGTAATGAATGAATTAATTAAATGAGTGTTACCATTGAGAATCTTACCATTCAAGGAGTTCCACTCTTTTTACACTTCGTATACTGCACTTTAATATTAACCTGCATTTAAGTGTTAATGTTTTGCTTTTGTTTTCTTTCTAAGCAAAACTAATCTTATTTTCTCTGCTCAGGCAATACATTTCATTAATTACTAATTCAACAGACCAAAGAAAAACAGGCTATTCAGCTGTCAGATCACACAAGACCTTTTTTAATACTTCACTCTTGTGGAAATTTTTTAAGCAGAATTTTTTTTAATCCCATTTCTGTTTTAATGACTTAAAAAAGAAACTGCCCTTATGGGGGAACGGAGCATATAAAAGGTAATAAACATTTAATGATCCAATAATTGGTTATATCAGAGCAATCACTGTTCAGTAATTAACTTCTCTTTCAGGCTTGTTCACTTGATATTTTGAGCACCTTTGATAGGCCTGGAATTATCCATGTTATTTATATCATAAGCTAAAATCTTTGGAGGAGTCCAAAACACAACAAGGTTTGCAATCACCCATGTTTCATCTTGGTAACTTTCCAACGTGTCCTTTTATAAATCCAGCTGATTAGCAAAACCAAGATCATCTCAAGTCCTCAGCATGGAGTGGGCACCAACGCAGCAGTAACGACACCACGGCTAAACTGTGGGGGTGGTGTACATGGCAGCAAGGAGGGGTTAAAGGAAAACACAACAGAAAATCAGAGCTTAAAAGACAGCAAAAAATAATTAAATCGCACCACCAGCAAAGAATACAGCGAACAGCTGGTATGTTGTTACTATGCAAAATTACAATTAAGCTCAGGTTAATGTCTTTTCCAACTAATTACCCACAGTCAGTTGGAAGAGACACACTGAGAGATTTCACTGTGCCCACCCCAACAGTCTTTCCTGCTTAGGTGTCTGTGCCATCAACACAGATACAAGGCTCCTCGTATTTTTTTTTTGAAGTTACAGCTACACAAGTGCACCCATCTCATTCCTGTCAAAGGGGTCCCCCTATTAGCAGTAGATGTTAGGAGCTGCTAACATTTCAACACCTCGCCTTAGTCACACTCTCTCTGCTGACACTTCCTTCACACCGAAAGAATGTGCAGTGTTTTCTCCACAAGCTTAATCTCCTATATTCCATCCTCAGTCTTTCTCCTCCTTCCTTCCTCCTTCCCCCGCCCCATCCCAGACCCTTTTTCTAAGGCCCTGTATGAAGCGGAAATTATTCTTCATACTTAGTACACAAATCATTACTATTATGGAGGTGCTTGAGCTTACACTTAAAAGTTTACAAACAACTTTATATCAATAAATCAGTCTTGTTTTTAATTCATCCTAACCAGCTGCACCCCCACACCCCAAAATAAAGGAAACCCACCAGTACCACCATGGCTAGAATTCCTGTAATTCCACTGCCCATCATGGCTACCTGCCCTAATGGTGAGTGTTCCCTCTGGCCACTGCCTTTTGAATGGAACTTGTAAATAAATACACACAATGCGGCCAATTCTCAAAGAGGCTCTGTGGCTTCCTTGTCTGATAGGAGATACACAGAACTACTTTGCCAGAAGCACCCTGCCTCTAACAGAGAGACAAGCTAATTGGAAAGACCTTCTTAAATCCGCGTCTGCTAACAGTCTAGCAGAAACAAAGGTCCAACAATCCCAAAGCAAGAACGTGTCTTCTAACCTAAATTACTCAAGCTCTTCCATTATCCATACACCTTGGGTACTGCCCCAACAGCGTGCGGCATCAAAGTGCAAGACACCACCACCCCCCACCCCGGCTTCACAGGCGTCTGAAAGAGGAGGTTGGATAATTATCTGTTACTTGCACCTCTGAGAATCTTGAAGAGAATAAAAAGGAGTAGGGAGGGAAGAAAAATGGGCAGTAGTTCCTTTGCTACTAATGGACAGATTAACTGCAGAGTGCCATAACAGGAATATTTATTTAATCAGTGTACTGTATCAAAACAAGCCTCTGATGTACTTTTGAAAAGATGGAAAGCCACCCAGAACAGGTCACCTGCTCAGTTGATGCTGGAGATAGCCAGGAAGGGGTGTGTGAGGCGGGGCGCGGAAGGGGCTTCTGAAGGTCCACAGAGCCCGCCGCCCGCCAGGGAGGCCCAGACATGAGCCGCTGCAGCTCACTCTCTCCACTCAGCACACAACTCCTGTGCGGGGCTCGCAGCAGTCCCTTACCGTGAGCGTCTCCTTCCAAAGAAAACAAGCAAGCCTGCTGTTTAATACAGACAGGACTTCTCACCAAGAATGGAATGATTCCTCAGTGTCAAAAGAAAAGGGAAACAGAAGAAAGAAAGAAAAACCCTCAGGGAAACTTTATCACCTTTGGCTTTAAATGCTCTGAATAGAACTGATCAGAGGAGAGATTATTCTGGGATGGACATCGAGCAGGGCAGAACTTCTTTTATTTTTGTTAACCAAGAAGCTATTTTTCCTCATGTACAAAGATAAAGACATTCTGGCCACGGAGACATGTTTACTAGTCTACCCTGGCAGTAATGACAAGGCTCATTTGTTTACCGAAGTCATAACTGCCAGGGCTGGTAATCTGTCCTCATACATTTTTCAAAACTATCATGAAAATATTTTCAGTGAATCAGATTTCAGAAAGGACAGATCTTTGAGTTTAATCTTGATATATGCTGTGAACATTAATACACGGGCATTGTCAGGAACTGGAATTGTCAGGAATCAAAACACAGATAAATAACACAAACTTAATTTAACATCACCAAAGACTTACAGAAACAATGATGATTAAGAAGCATCTGGTACAGAAAAGCAGAATGCTTTTTACACTTGCACCTTACTGTAACTGTTTAATCAACCTTTACTTACATTCCTGGTTTCTTGGGATTTGAGGAGAAGGGGTAGAAGAAGAAAATGTAATAGAAATATTTTGTGCAATGTTGTCTTTCCTTACCTTTATTCACTTTGTGAGAATTCACCCTGAGCTGTGAACTACACTTATTTCAGGATGTGTTCTATTTCACAATATGTACAGTTTTAAAACCCAACATGCATGAGTGCTTTATTTTTCAGAAAGGGTTTGGTAGCACAGAAATTAATCATTTTAAATCACCACCATTACTGCCACCCCAAGAAGTGACTCAAGAATATTTTCTAGACTAGTGATTCCAAAATTTCTGTACCAGAGCTGGCGGTAAAAGAACTCCTGGGAAGCCTGTGAAATCCCAGAACTACACATCAGGAATTAACTGTTAGGAGACCAAGGATGGGGCCCAGGAATCTGTATGTTTAACAGTCTCCTCTTAGTTCCAGACACACAAGTGGATTTGAAAACCACACCCAAGGCAAGAATAACCAGCCAGTTGCAACCATCCAAAACCATGCAACCCAGATTCTCTAAACCAACAAGGGTGACCAAGTGTAATTATCTGGAAAAATTCTGCAGAAGCTTTGATAACTCCAAGGGTGCTCTACCCACCCACACACACACACACACACACACACACAACTTAGCAAAGGCTTTCATGGATAGTTCTCTCACAATTATATTTCCCCTAAAAGGAATCTGATATGTTATAATCACTAAGTTACTCCTACTGGGAACCTCATCCTGCAAATTTAAGAATAGAAACTGTGAAATCAAATTACTAGTCTGTGGCCACATGGGATTCGGGGTCACTGGCAAAATCTGAACATGTGCTTTTCCACAGCACAGTCTGGGAGCCTGCCCCCCATCCTCATTATCATTAATGTGCTGTTGAGAGTTTAGATTTCCAGACGTTAATGACACAACCAAAGTCATTTAACAAAAAGACTCAAAGACACACTGGAGCCCACAGTTTCTCATCCCAGACAGAACTCTATCCCCTATTATAGCAGCTTCCCACCAGAGGCCTTTGAAGGGTTAAACCCCAATCCACATTTCCCCTTTCAAATTTGTGTTCTCTACTGTTAGATAACCACATTCATAGGAGTTGGAAGCTTCACAGTAAACTGAATTTTGCTTTGGGGCATGCATAGGCAACTGCAACCCAAAGATAGAGCACTACCCCGGGGTCTTTATCTGAGAGCACAATCGGGGAGCCTGCTAGATCATTTGTTTTAGAATACCAGAGCACTTGTTTTTAAACAAAGCATTAGCCAAGGAAAGAGGTTACAATAAAAGGAAGTACAACACCAAACAAACAAACAAACAAACAAAAACAAAAAGCCAAACACTGAGAATCAAGGTGGTTCTTTCCACCCTCTTTTAAAGTCTTATTTGGCAGACTGGGAAATGTAGCTAAGGAAGGCTTGCATTGAGCTCTCCCAACTTTTCTTTTTTTTTTTTTTTCCCTTTCTTCTCATTCATGTCTTTTTAAGTTTAACCTCCAAAGGGACACTCAACCAATTTAAATCTAAAAAAAAAGTAAAACAAAACAAAAAATGCATGCCCTTCCAGGAATATTCAAATCATGCAAAACCAAAGTCTTAGGATGATTCTTGCACTCCAGATACTCTCCACTTTTAGGAAAACCTACCAAAAAAAATAGAAAGATGTCCTCCAGAGTAGGTCAGATAACCCCACAAGCAAACGTTAGCTTCTAAAACGCCTACCACCCTCCTCCCTAGGGCAAAATCACACAGTCCCTAGCTATATTAACTTAGTTCTTCTGTAAGAATGACACAAATTTATCAAAATTTTTAGTTCAGTTTTTTTAAAAAATTAATGGAACCAATATAGAGCAGTGGGAAAAGCAGTGACCGATGTATTAGGAAGCCTGGATTCCACATAGCTGTCCTACCACTAACCCTGTAGGTTGTACAGAGCAGTTACATAACATGAAATTTTCTAGATCTGTTTTCTCATCTCCAATAAGGTGAAAGATAAGGAATATATTAATTGTCATCTCTGAAAACATGCACAGAAGTGAGGAGGGATTAAGGAAGGGTCGAATGTACCATTAAAACAACATCAGAATAAAACTCTTAAGAAGCATTGATTCACAGTTCTGTGGTGCAGTGGTTCAAGTCAGGCTCTGAGGCCAGAATGGATGGGGTTGGCCACTTGCATGCTGGGTGACCTTGGGTGTAAACTCTGTAGCTGTTTCCTCTCACAAAACGGAGCTCACAGCAGCACCTACCCCACAGGACCAGTGTGCGGACTACACAAACTAATTTAAGCAACTAGAACAGTATCTGACACAAAGCAAGCAGTCAGTAAACGCTAGTTCTCATTATAACTATTGAATACAACAATACTGAGCTAATGGCAGAAATAAAGTTGACAATTAAGTACCTTCATGTCCTTTCTAATCAAAAAGGAGACAAAAACATCCTGTATCTTTATATGAGTTTTGGCGCAGAACTTCCATGGATCCTCAGAAGTCCCTGCCCCTTATTCTCCAGCCTGCTGACCCGGGCAGGTACACAAGTACTAGAACCTTTATTCACCTACACACCCCCAAGGACTCACAGATGTCCCATCACACTGGGAAAGCCAAAGCTAGATGGAGAAAGTCCTTTCAGCAACAATAACTGAAAAATCTCATTTCCCACACACCCTTTCACACACTGAAGTCAAAGTTTACTTCAGCAACCCAAAAGCTAATGAAAACAACATATACCTGCTTTCTTATATTTTTAGGTTCTCTAAAGACTAATGGAATCTAGTTTTCCCTCTTTAGTCAACACTGTATCTGGTGAAGATAATAATCCAACAAGGAAATCATATCAACCACTGTTTTCTTCCTTCTGTGTAACCCAAAAGCTGTAGGATTTCTTTTTCAGTACTTTTTTCACTCAAACTTGACATTTTCTTTCTCACGATCTATTTTACTGACTGACTCCAAACCTAATCTCTGGTGCATCTCCCCTTTTCAGGGATCCAGTGGTATTCATCAGTGTCCAATTCCTTGACTGCTGTGAAGATTGTGACAGATTTAAGCTTCACTTCTGATTAAGTCTTCCCAGAGAAAGCAACCTGATAGCCTGGCCCAGTATAGAGCCCTAGAAATACTTTCCCTTTCTGCTTTCCTTTCCCTCAAATTTATAGCTCACGGGTGGATTAGGAGATTCTACTTGACGCAGAAAGAAAATCGAGCATCATTATTTCTCCAGCATCTTCACTAAGCTTGAACCTTAAGCTGTGCATCTATTTCGTTCCCATCATGTTAAGCTGGTAACTAATAAGATAAAATTCAATCGATTCCAAAACTCCCTGCAAACTTTACTGCCCCAATTCTTAAACTTCCTGGAAGAAATACATTCATGAAAGCATTTGTAATCAAAATCCTCAGAACCAAAAAATTTAAGCAAAAAGAGGCAAAAACATTCTAATGGTTCCCCTAGAGCTTTTCTAGGGGACAATCACAGTCCCTTCACACCTTTTGTCTCTGTTAGACACACCAAACAATAATATGACACCAGAATGTAACATCCAGAATGTCATTTCTGGAAGCCAGGAGTTCTGTTTACAGCCCCCCCGCCCCCTCGCCA
>SJYT01056529.1:451309-487222 GCA_006410635.1 Cephalophus harveyi
CCCAGTGCCTGGAACAGACAAGAAACTCAGTAAACATTCATTAAATGGATGAGTAGGCAGAAAGGGTGTGGGTGCCCCAGTGAATCAATACGACCCACAGGAGAAAATCAGGCCCGAAATAATAAAAAGTTGACAGCACTTCTGAAAGATGTCACAGCCTCATATGTACCCACACCCAGAGAATTGGCCACATCTTACTGTACATCTTACCCCACATGTTCCTGATCAAGCTGTGTCTCAGGGCGAAAGAGCCCCCAGCTGCCACCCAACAGCTCAGAGCCTTCCTGTAAAGATGTACGGTTTTGCACGTGAAATCCTGTGTCCCCACTGACCTCTACGGTAATTTTATAACAACTTTCATCCCATCCCAAACACTTCCAACAGAAGCACGTTTGAATTTCTCAGTCCCTTTCTGTTGCTTCCTTCCTAGTCTCCAAAAGGCTTTGTAATAAATATGTAAACACAACCCCAGTTTTTCTCAATTATGGATGGGAGGAAGATAGCATTAGGGGAGGAGAATCCCAGGACATTACCCTTCAAACTCTTGGAAAGCAGACCACACTGAAAAGCCCAACAGAGAAAATGAGAAATAAAGGCTAGGAGTGCAGTTCAGTAAACATGGCTTGGTACTGGGCATCTAAGGAAACCCAGTGAAGAAAAACTGACAGACCCATCTTTAAACAGAAGGTCTCTACCTTGACTTGCATAACACAATCCCCTGGAGAGCTTTTAAAAGTTCTGATGATGGGGTGGGGGCTCCCTCCCCTCTTCCATGGGTACAGGGACTTTTTTTTAATTCCCCAGAGGATTCTAACGTGCAGCTAGATTGAAGAAGCCCCTTACAGATGACCTATAGATGTCTCGCTTCCTCCTCAGACAATATACACAAAAATTAGCCCAATTTGAAGAGAGTGCTAAGGCCTGTTGAAGTTGGAGGTGGGGCCAGGGATGTTGGTCATGTGGTGCTTTACACTATTCCATATTTATAAAAGATTTCATCTAAAAGCCAAAAACTATTTAATAGTCCTATATATACACACATACACACATTTTTTACACGAATGTATTTTAAAACTAGCTTATCATATACTGGTCCTAAAAAGCACATCCTAAGGAGTGCTGGCACTGATAGTGTCTGGGATTTTTACTCCACTGAGGAGAAAAAAAAAACCTCAAGACCAATTCAAATGAGTCTGCTTATAAAACTGCTTTGTCTGCTTAACTAACAATCCACCTAAAATCAGCAGAGTTGCCAGGACTAAGTCAGACTGGCTAGGAAATCCTTTATATAATCAAACATCAAAGTGGGTTGCAATAAGACAGTATCACTCCCACGACTCAGCTCTAGGACCATCTTTTTAAAATGGGGTGGGGACACAGCATACTCTAGTGAAGGTTTATCTATTAAATATGAATGCTTATCCTAATAAGCCTACCCACTTCCTTCTCTTCAAGGAGGCAGTTATTATTTAGTCACAGAGTCACGTCTGATTCTGCAAGCCCATGAACTGTAGCCTGCCAGGCTCCTCTGTCCATGACAATTTCCCAGGCAAGAATACTGAAGTGGGTTGCCATTGCCCTCTCCAGGGCATCTTCCTGACCCAGGGATCCAACCTTCGTCTCTTCTTTATGACTGAGCCACCTAGGAAGCCCAAGGAGGCAGTGCAGGCCCTGAAATCAGACAGTCTGGGCTCTAATTCTTGCTCTACAACCTGGGGAAGTTATTTAACTTCCCTGAACCTCAGTTTCCTCATCTCTGTCCCTTCTCTTTACTCACTCTATTCCTTTTGCAGTCACTCACACACCAAGTACTCTCCTACTCAGAGTCTTCACCTTGCTCTTCCCTCTGCTGGCATACTCTGCCCCTGGCTATCCTCACTGCTTGCTCCCTCACTTCCTTCAGGTTTCTGCTCAAATATCACCTCCTTTAAGAAGCCCCACTTAAACCACATCTGCATACACATACCAGATTCTCACTAACATATCTTTACCCTGTTTTTAAAAACCCTGTCACTACTCAACACAGTATGTATCTGTTTGTGATTTGCAGCATGTCTTTTCACCCCTGCTAGAAGATAAACCCTATGAGAGCAGGTATCTATTTCTCTTACACCACCCACTGCACCCAGCACAATGCTGCCTGGCTCACACAAGCGACTGACAGATATTTCCTTAATGAAAGAACAAAATTTAGTTACCTTTTTCTTCCCCAAAAGAATCTTACCCTTAATATATAAAACAGGTAACGGTGGAGCTCTGGTTGAATGAGGTCAGGACCTGCCCTCCGCTGACTCAGTGTTCCCTGAGGTGCTCCCCCAAAGATCTGCAAAGTCACTTATTATTAGAAAGTCTCCAAGTCCTGTGAGACTCCAACGAGAAATGTTAAATGTGATAAATGACTTTCCATTCTGTAATTTCACTTATTATTCACTGGCAGCTGCATAAAGTACCCTAAAAATTCAAAACATACCACATCCCAGAACTGTTCCATCCCTTAAACATCTACAGCCAAAAAGCAGTCACATCCTACATACAATGGGGGGAGGCAGGGAGGCGGCTAGGGTCTCCTTCCATGCCCTGTTACATCATCTCCGAGCCTCTGGGACCTACCGCTAAGCCTCCAGGCTGCAAAAATCTCACTGCTTCGAAGGAGGTAAGGAAGAAAGGGTGGTGGACCCACATGGAAACAGATGTTATACAATCCAGGATATAAATCTGGGCAACATGGCAGCCACCTGGTGACTTCCTGACTCCACTAATTTAGTCTCTTTTTACATCTAAACGACCTCCTGACTCAGCCAGCTTTGGACTTACAATCAGGAAACATTCAAGAAAACACAGGGTGAGGGAATAGCATGTCCTAAAAGAACTCTGCACAAAGCATGAACAGTTGGGAGAAAAACCCCAGGAAAGCCAGCTGACTACAGTATCAATATCACCATGAGATCTTACACACAGCTCAAAGACCTCCTCAAAATTGCAGGGAAGATATGAAACATACTCAGCAAACACATAAAAAACAGGACTTTTGCAAAGTTCTATCATCCAGCCTCACAGTGCTGAACTAAGCGAGAGTTACCGACTGAAAGCACGGAGACCCATCCTCCAACACTGTAATCTAATCCTTAAACTAAAGACAACTTAATGCTTTTGCATGTCCATATGTTTTCTAATGACGCCACTGCTGTCAGCATGCTACAGGAGTGCTTCTTGGAAGATGGAAGTAATGACAAAGCACATCATTGGGGAGGCAATTATATGCAGTACTAACCATTTTACAATGGCCATATGGGCTGTATTTCAACAACGCAATTTCCAAATCAGCCTGAACATACATATTTCTCTATCCTTAATCCCAGGTACACCACACTAAATGAAATAAGAGTACAGATGAAATATGGGCAGCTGACTTAGAAATCTGTAACAGAATGCTAAGATAATGTTCATCTAAAAATAGTAAACAGAGGGCACCCACTGTCCTATTGGTCCTAAAAGAAAACATCAGAACAGGGCTATTACAATCCACCTGACAGGCAAGGAACAACACAAGGAAAAGTTTAAAATACACAGATCCTACCTAGTATTCAAAATCTTGGACAGCCCTGAGAGTAAAAAGAGTAATACAGAACTCATATGGTATAAATACATAAAATCTAGGCTTAAGAGATTGCTTTTAAAACTCTGGACTTAAAGGTGTGGAGCCTATGACACTAGATTTTTACAGTTAAATTTAAAAGGACATGCTTTGACTTGCGTCTCTCCTACAATCATGAACTGTTAAAAACTGAAATCTACTATATTTTGGATGTGCAATAGGGTAACTGTGCTCCACTACAGCTGGAGAGAGAAGGCAGCAAGACTGCAGGTCTCCGAGGATAATGGTTCTGAGAAGAAACTACCTCCTCTCTCCAAAGAAACACTTTTCACAGAATTGTTTACTTTGATCTTCAAATTTTTACCCAGAAATCTCTTGAGACTTCAGGACTAACAGGGCATGGCATGTATGTGTGCATGTGTGTGTGTTATACCACTCCCTAAGGGATGGTCACCAGGCAGGTCTGAATACCCAAGTACTAGAAGATGAGTTGTGTGGAGGCCCAATTTGGCCCAGAGGAAAAGAGGGGACTTCTCTAGAAGGCACAGCACTGTAATCACAGTTGGGATTTCCATAAGAAGCAAGTCTAACAGTCACACTTATTAGAATATGCTTTGTAGCATAAACAAACCTCGACAGGGTGGAGAGGAGAAAAGGGGTGAACAATTTGCAAATATGCTTAGAATAATGAAAGGAAAACAATGACAGAGGAAATAAATGAGATAAAAGTATCGAGAAAAGCAAGCAGCTATTTAGTGTGTTCTATTACCAGGAAGAACAGAGTACCTATTAGTTTAAAAAAAAAAACACAACCCTACCAATAAGGTCTGTTTTATTGTGGAATATATTGCCAGGAGAAGTGCTACTTCCTGGAATAGTTTTAAAATCAGGCAAAATATCTAGGAATTTAGAGCAGAAAAGAAGCTTCTACCCACAGTGACCTGTTGACAGGGTCCCTTCTCCGATTTTACACTCTGCTCCTGGGGGCTGCTGTGAGAGGATTTAGTACAGGGACTGAAACACACAGTTACGCTGAATATTAAAAGCCTGACCCCTGCCTTTGACAAAGGCTTAAAATCTACCTGAGCTATGTGACTGGGAAAAAGGTCAGATTTTAATACAGGGAAAAACAGTGAGACGGACTGAAGGAAAGAAAAAGAAGGAAAAAGAATCAAGCCAACAACAAATACGCTACAGATGCACTATATGAGTGGCAGGCTCCTACGCAAGTTCCAGCTTTTAAAAAGAAAATAAAGAACTTCCAGAAAGATGGTGAGGTACTACCTCCTCCCTAAATCTTATTATTAGACCTAGAAAATCCTTTGTAACCAAGACAATTTTCAGCAGCAACAAGGAACAAATACATGTGGTCTACCAGAGTCCCATTTGGGATTCCCTCACAAAATGAATCTGTTTTAAAGGAAGAATGGAAGGGATGAGGAGCTTGAGCTTTCAGGTCAGGCAGAAACAACTGCATTTCCTGCCTCTTCTATACTGACCTTGAGCAAGATGACTTAACCTCTCTGAGCTTCAGCGTCTTCCCACTCTAAAACGGGGGTATCATTGATTTTTTCCACAGCATAGCTCCAATGAGGCAAAGAATGCAAAATTCCAAGCACAACGTCTGGCACAGAATAAATACTAAGTAAACACTAGCCCCCTTTTCTAAAATTTCTTTTCATGGAATTTTTGTGGAAATAGGTCAACTCTAAATAAGCACTAACTATCTACTGTGCAAGGATTATTGAGTAAAGGAAGCAACAATTCTAAGAGCATCAAATACCCCAGGAAGGATACATGTAGGGGGAATACAGAAACTAAAGTTAGGAAATAGAGGGAAATAAAATAATGCATTAGAAATACAGGACGGTAACTCTGGCTCTCTCTTTTCCAAAGTGCCAGTCATCCCCCAAGTTTTACACAGAGAGCCATGACAGAGGATATAACAGACCAAGAAAAAATTAACAGCACTTGAACTTCCCATCAGAACCCAAATAAAACACAGAGTACACTGTCAGCTCAACACTTCAAAAACACCCTAAGGCTGTCCCCAACAAGCCATGGGAAAACCATTTCAAAAAATGAAATACTCTGAAACCTAAGAAGTAAAGCATTGCTCTGAGATCAACATTAAGATTCTTAATAAGTTTATTATTATTATTACTACTGCTATTATTATGTAGTATGTTGTTATTATCTCTGACTCTGGAAACAGAATTGTTGAGGATAAAACTAATTCTGGGTTGAAATACAGTTAAAGGTTGGCTTTACTAGACAGGTTGGAAGACTGAGTGATTGTCAAAATATTTAACAATTTTTTATAAAGTGATCAAGGGAGCTAGAACTGTTGTAGATATGATGAGTTAAACACAGTTTTGGAATGTTTCAGATATGACTTGAAACTACTTCTAAACACAGGAAATACTTCTGGAATCACATTATATATTCAATATTTTAAAACAGTTATATTCCTTCGACTGAAGGTGACCTGGAACAATCTGGGCCATTTCTATATTAGACTAATAAAACTAATTTTAAAACACTGTCTAACATGGCAGGTTTTAACACTCAGGTGTGAAATCGCACCTCCCAGCACACAGGCTGAATTATCCCCCAGCCTCTCACCTGTAATTATCATTTGCTCCCTCCCCAGGTGGCTCTCAAGCAACTCTTAGCTTCCCAGGTTCCTATCTGGAAGTACAAACTCCTTCTGGGGCCTCATATGCTATGAGGGTGAGAAGGAGGACAAAAGCAAGAACTTCATCTTGGCTTAGACGACTTCTGAAAATGTCTATTTTCAACACACAGCACAAGAGCAATTTGATAAAATTAAAATACCCTTATGTCACCACGGTTAACAATATGTATTTTTCAAATAAAAAGAGTAAGTTTACTTCACAGTTCCTATAGAGGCCGGCTTCTTCCATTAAGGCCAATTCCAAAAAATTTAGCAAAAGATCTTTCATCAGTTGAGAGGGCATAATTAGATGTTTTGATTAAAGCATTTTCCTCCCCTGGTTAACAAGATATAACAGATGTCACCGACTTCCCCAATAACAATACAGCCCTGCACTTGGCATCTTTACAACTTTAAAACTGAACTGTCATATAGAAAAATTATAGCTAGGGTGTCTCCATACAATCATGACTCTGAAGTGGTTATGACCTGCCTGGACTCCTCAATGGAACAGATATGGAAATCATACTCCGTATTCATAGCCGCAAGCTCTCCTTAGCATGCTCCTGAAAACCAACCTCTGAAATCTGAATGATGTGGGCTTATTCAAATCACCACCAATTACTCCTGGAAGCCCTGACCAAGTGAGGTATGAAACCTGTACAGAAAATGCAAATCTCACAGTCACTTTCTTCTAGGAGTACACAGAGCACATGTAGAAAAGTGTCTCAGGAAAAGCAATGCCCATCTAAAGAGACTCACTCTACCAAAATGCAAGCTTCTCTGCAGAGAGGAGAATCACACTCGATTTTCTTTTTTAATCATATTTTTCACAGTAAGGTTCCCCGGTGCATTCACCCAACCTAAAAAAATTCAACCTATACCAATTTTGTCAACACATCCATCCAGGGTGTAACTAGAGATAGACCTGCATTTTAAATGGGAGGCAGCCTCCCTGATTGAAGTTCTACTCAAACATCCTGGTTTAACAACTCCATTAGTGACATCAAGCACAGATCTAAAGATTACTCAGCCCCGTTGTCAGTCGCATGTGTTATTTATAGGACAGTATATCAATCATGTCTTCCCCTTATTATTTCCTACTTTCTGGTCCTAAGCTATTTGGTCTGCCAAATTAATACATTCCATTGCTGCTGCAATCTAAACAATGCTTGATAAAAGATTAATAAAATAGTTGAGTTCTCTGCAACCACAACACACACACCCAGAGAAATTCATCAATGTCTTTTTATTTGCATATTTGGCTGACTGCCCCCTGCAGCAAATACTTAAGGCACCAACGCTCAGGTATCTTGGTTTATGGTTTGCATTTAATTCAGGGTGTCAATCTGCTTCTGTTTTAATTACATCCATCTTGATATGTTATTACAATCTCATGAAAACTTCTTTTCATTATATGAATGGCTATAAATACATACACATGACAAACAGTTGTTATAAATTTTCTGGTTCAGCAATAAACAGGCAAGATGCCTTAGCCAACACGTCATGTGGATTTAATATTTTGAGTCTTTCTTCATGAGAAGAAAAGTTTGAATGAGTCTTCAATTCAACCATACTCCAAAAGTTCACTTGTTTCAAAAATGTTCCGCTACCAACGTTGGTAAGTTGCTCTGAGTCTCTGAATCACCAGGCTGAAGAAAATATTCTACCCTCAAAAAATTACATTAAAATTTTAAGTGAGCCAACATTAAGATCATCTTACATCCAAATAATTATTTTATCTTTCCATTGGATATTCAAGGATGAGAAATTCTCATATCATCACCCTAATATTTGTTTTTTTTTTTTCCTTTTACATCCTCATTATGGAGGGGAGGAAGGGTGTTAAAAAAGACTTAATAATGGACCTGAGAGAAAGGCCAACCGTGCACTGGGGAAAACCAGAATGCTTTTAAAATTTTCCTGATACTGAGCAATAATCAGAACATTTCTTAAAAAAATTGGGAATCTTTACAACCATGGGTGATCACCCTCATTTGTGGTATTTTTTTTTTTTTTTTTTTCAGCCTTCCAATTTACTAAAGAAAAGCAGACAGTCCTCTAGCTTCACTGGATACCAGTGAGAGCCTGTAACTCCCAGTGTGATCTTAAGCAGGACAATTAACCCTTCTGGGCTGTGTTTTCATTTGCAAAATGAGAGGCAGAACTACAGCATTTCTAAAGACAACATCTGTGCCTCTAATGCTGCTCTGGTTTAGAAAGCACATCAGTCAACAATAGCTGAAGTGAAATGGATCAAAAGGCTGCTCTGAAAAAGTTGAGGTCCTAACTTTAGGACAACACCCCGCCTGAGGACTGTAGCTCTGGGCATTAGTCTCAAACTGTAATTTTCCCAAATAAACTGATCAGCCTAACAAATGTGGCAGGAGCAAACTTGGAACGCTTGCTTCCCCTTTTGCCCCAGTGAAAGTATAATGTCACCTGAACTATATAAAATCATTTCTTAGAATAGCACAATTCAGGACCTTTGTTATTTTTGCCACTGAACTTGTATAGGGAGAGTGGGTGGAACACTGCAATTTCTAGTATGTGGCTCGAAAATAAGTGATAACCTAATGCTCAACTATTGTTCCATCTACATCTTTATCTCCTGAGGGTTTTTTTTTTTTTCCCCTTCTCTTAGTTTCTAACTATGGGAAACTATTCACTAAATAGCCAGTAATATTTAGCTAGAAAGCATAGCTGAACAGAGAACCTAGCAAACAACAAGTCTATTTCAGTATAACTATCAAGAAATCACTGCAATACCAGACTCTCTTAAATCCTCTTCACAAGCTCTAAAATATCACTGCCATGTGAAACTTTGCATAAATCCAGAATGAACTTGGTGGGTTGTGCTACAAAGGAGGGTAGGTGTGGAGACAAGGAAAACAATACCCTGACATCCCTCAGGAACCATCACCACTTGACCCTGGCATTGACATAAACCCTGTCGCAGACCCAGTGTGAAAGTATCAGATTTCATCCATATAATCTGTTTTCACAGGCTGTGTTTCTGTATGTAATCCAGGTCATTTCAAAATGCTTCAGTTAACAACAATCACACAGTATCTGTCTGTAATTTGAAGGCTTTCTGCCAAAAGTGAATCCCAACCTGCATTACCATTTTTCCTTTACTTACAAACTGTGGGCTTTTTCCTTCTCCTCTTGTGACTCCATTTTACTGCATTTGGGTTTTCCTGGATCCAGAGATAGGGCACTACAAGGCATGGTGGCAAATTAAAATGACAAAACATTTGCATGTTCTTGGTCATTTGTGGTATTTACTCAGGCACACTCTAACCAGAGTTCAGAAATGAACGAAAAATTAGAATGATGAGCTGATAACAGTTCAGAAAACAGAAATTTACCCTCACAGTACTAACCTCAGGGTCCCTCAGACTGTCAATGTTCAAATAATGAAGGCTTCGAATTTAAAGTGTCTACATTTCATTCAGAACTTCATAAATCCATTGCCTTTTATTAACTTGCATTCATAGTTTTGATGATTCGGCCTCAGTAAAGGAAGAGAAAAAGAAAGAAAGGAGGGCAGTTCCAAGGGAGAGTGGGAAGGAGGCAGGCAGGCAGTGGGTGGTAGGGAACCTATTGGACCCTAAGATGAGACTGACACGTGCACTAGTAGGTGAAATAAAAACCTATAAAGACAGCAGCCATACAGACGACTTCAGGCGACGACTCCCCTTGCAAAATATGGAACAGAGACTGAAAAGGACTCCACACAGAAGCCTGTGCTTGCCTGTGCTTAGCTACTCCGTCGTATCCGTCGTATCTTTGCAACCCCATGGACTATAGCCCACCAATTCTCTGCCCATGGAATTTTTCAGGGAAGAATACTGGAGTAGGTTGCCGTTTTTCCTCCTCCAGGGGATCTTCCCAACCCACGAATCAAACCTACGTCTCCTGTGTCTCCACATTACAAGCAGATTCTTTACCCCCTGAACCATCATAGTCTCTTCCTAAGCAAGCAAAGGAACCTAGATGAAGTGAAAGCCACCCCTCCCCTCCTCAGTTACTAACAGAATCAAGAGGAACCTATTTTCTGTGACCTTAGAAAGAAAGGTACTGACTGCATACCCCCTACCCCAAAGGCTTATTAGAAGAAATTAAGGAAGAATACAGTTTAAATCTGGAAGAAGGAACACAAATTCAGGGTCTCAACAGCCTTTAATTCTATGCCCCACTTCTAGGAAAGAAAAATCTGCATTCATCTGTTCATGGAACAGGTACACATTTTGTAAGAAAAACTTGTTCTGACCCAGCTAAATGTCCCTAAATTAGTTTTGATTAATTGCCATCCTGCTCTTCCAAACTTCAATTATTTGAGAGTTTTTAAATCTGACTTTCCCCCCACAACTTTCTCAAATGAATAGCTGCTATCCCATTACCTTTTCCCTATATCAACAAAATACTGGTTTTAATCCTGACCCTGAAAAAAGTGTTGTTTCTTGAGAGAAAAAATAGCATGAGGCACTTTTACAAAGTTAGACTACATTTAGTGTATTAGTGTATTACACCATAGGGTAATGTAAAAACACTAACCCACCGTCCACCCTCTACATACATACACACACACACACACACACACACACATACACACACACACTCACTCACTCACTTGCTCACTCCATATCAAAAAGTGCAGCAGACCTTATGTCCAAAGGCTTTCAAATTTAGCAAGTGGAACCTCAATTATTCTTTAGTAGCTGCTCTCAACTATATATATTTTCTTAAGCTTGGGGACTTTATTTCTAATCCTAACATTCTCTCAAACTACATAATTGTCGTTTATTTTTGACACCAAATAGAAATGTTGTATAGGGTCTTAGAATCTTTGTATCACCTCAATGCTCCTTCAATCTCCTAGAATCATACTGAATGTTCTTTTTTTAACCCTTTTTCAATGGTGAAAGCTAGAGGAAAACACTCTCAGAAAGGATCAAAGGCTAATCACTAACTCTGTGATTCAGTTTTTAAATTTACTGATTCATTTATACCCTGTCTACTTCCAAAAAAGATATAAAGCAATTCATCTCTACAGCTAACACAAGGTGCATGGAATCACCATATCACAATATTCTACCTCATCTCACATAAATACTCCTGAAGTGATGCTCTGCCTTGTACAGTGAAATATTGAAATTCAGTTTAGTAAAATACTTGGCTTCATAACCAAGCACGTTATTCACAGTCCTTTTTCCTTCTACAAACTTTCTTACCACTCAGGAACGTCTCAGATCCTAAAGCTATGCAAACTGCCCAAAGTGAAATGCTGGAACTGACCCATTTACTCCATAGTACCATCCCAAACTTTCCAAGATAGAAAGCGAAAAATGTAACAAAAACACAGTTCCACAGCACAGGAAGGGTTCTGACCTTTCTTGAACGAACACTTCATACATAAACAAGTAAAAGGCAGATAATTTAAAACCTTTATTTTAACATCAGTGTCAGCCTCCTTTCTCATCCAGCCTTCTTTCTCAGCTTGCTAAAAAGCAGCAACAGAAGAAACCAGGAGGAACCAAGACAGGATAAAAACTCCCTCTGGCTGGAAGGTAGCTTGGTAGCATTAGAATTGGGCTACTATCACACTAAAAGAACCATGAATGAAAACCACTCACCAATATTCACCTCATGGTGGGGTTGCTAACAATCAATGAAAGGGCTGACAGGGGTCAGGAGAAGAAGGAGAAATGGACTAATCATCATTATTTACATCTCTCATTATTTACATCTCACACTCCCCTTGCCACTCCCACTCAAGCAGCAGCTTCCACCCTGATTTCAAACTTTTGTGCCTGGTTTTTCAAGTTCTCTATCATCACCCAACATACTCAGAGATTATCAAGTTCCAAGATCTGGAAGGGACCTTTGAGTTCTTTTCCAGCAATTCCCATACTAGATTATGGATTAGGAACTACAATGACAAGAATGAAAGTTCCCTGTGGTCAAATATTAGGAAATAAGGCACATCACATCTCTTTCTCTAACATTCAAAACTTACATACACATTACAAAATATTTCTAATCCTTGCAGAACAAGTTACCCATTTAATTCTGTCTGGCCCATCAAGTTCCAAAATTAACTGATCAAAGAGTCTCATTTCTTGGTCTGGACCATAACCTGTGAACACCTGGAGAACTATGTTTCCCTCTAGCTTGGGAATCTTTGCTTTAAAACTACTCTAAACCTCTCAACTTGTGCAAAAGGAAAAGGATTCCTTTAGAGAGTAGCTTCCCAATGTCACTCAACTAGTTAGGACAGCCTGGCCTGGAAGGTGGGTCTCTACACAAGCACACTTTACTTACACCATTTTGTTCTCATTTCTACAGCCCCTTCTTGCCCCTCAAACCCTAGTCACCTGTCTTGTTTCTATGTCTTGCTCACCATTCCCTCTTCTCAGAATCCACTCCCCAATCCCCACTCTCTGTCTATCCAAATCACTTCAACCAATGAGGACCCATACAGGAAGGCTTCTCAAATACTTCAGCCTATCTCACTATTCCTTCTCTGAAAGCTTACTGCACTTAGTTAGAATAAGGCATTTGAGTGCCTGTTTCAAAACTGTAAGTGCTAGACTTAATTTACCAACTGAACTGCACACTCCTTCAAAGATACTATATATATATAATATATATAGACTTCCCCCCTTCTAGTACCTTGCACATATCACACACTCCATAAATATTTGCTGACTGATACAAGAAACATGATTAATATTTTTTAAACTGAATAAGTGAGATTTGACCACAGTAAGTTATCAGAGCCTGATATGCTATAAGTACATCAAATTCTGTACAGCCTACTTACACTACCAATGTGTGGGTAAGCCCTGAAACACAAAGGAAATGAAGACCCCATGAAAGTCTTGGTTTGATCCTCCATCCACCAGAAATGAGTCTTCCTTCATTTTCACAAGCCTGCAAAGCTCCAACTGGCCTCCTGTCTGCTAATCCCTCCCATTTCATCTCTGCTTCCCTTGGTCAGTTGTATATAAGGAGGCTCCACTAAGAAACCAGGGCACAACAGCCAAGTGAAGGGGGAAAAAATAGATTTGCAGGTTTTCAGCCATAGTGCTCACATGGCTTCCTAATCAAGATTACACAGAAAAAAAAAATGCAAATAACAGAAAGGCAATATTATCTGGCACATCAGGGTACACTGGCAGTACTAGATCCCAACATTCCCATTTATACTTTGTTTGCCAAAAACCACTTTTTAATGAGGCTTGATATCTGGGGATAGTTACTCTCATTCAAAGAATATTCAAGTAAATAGTACCATATCAAATGATAATACTGCTGCTCAAATGCATAATGAAAAGAACACCATGTTCAACTTTAGCCTCCTCACTTACCCTCTTATCTTCTATCACAAGACTCTTCACAATCACATACTTGAACTTCAGGGCACAATTACTCAAGACAAGTGTCCCTGCAGAATACGAAACTACCTCTGCCAGTTTCACTGTATAAAGTGTGGGACTTCTCAAACTCTGTCCAAAGCTTTCATCATTTTAAATAACAATCCAACAAGAGTGAAAAATAAATCTACATAAAAATTATGGTTCTCATTAGACAAGTTTCTTATTTTTCCTCCAGTATTATGAGTAAAACCATTAGTCTGGAACAATTTTATTAGGACATTTCACTATGAGTTAGGAGCCTCTTTTTTTTTTAAAGAAAAGTCAAAATCAGCCACTCAAGACAAAAAACAAACCATGGAGTCAAATGATGTGTCCATTAACACCAAAAGTATACACTCCACAGTTTGCCAGCTACTCCTCTGATTCAAGCCTAAATTTAAAAGCCTAGCTTGTGCAAGCCAGTATTTCTGACTTCTTATCACAACATCATACCAGCAGCAACTCTAATGATCCGTGGTGACAACTGATTTCATTTCTAGACACAAAAACATAGTATGTGTTTAGGATAATTCTCATCATACATGATGATTCTTAATATTTACAAGCGCTCTTATATTATACATTCCTGTCCAAGTTCATAGTTCAGTTGCCTGTTTCCTAACAAACCCTCACATTTCTTAGTGATGATTCAGTAAATCTTCCAAACTGAGGACAACAGGACACTAGAGATTTTAATCACCACACACATATGCCTGGCTATGAAGCATGGACACAGATGTGGTAAGCCACAAAGAGATCCATGCTGTCCCACAGAACCAGACATACATGATGATTTTTATTCCCCACTATATATTTTTTTAACCTGAAAAGTGTATTTGCAGCTTTCCTACAAAAATTGGGACTCCTAAACGTAAATGCATGTGAAGATATTTGATATTAGGGAACTGTTGTTAATTAACCTAGGTGTGATAATACTATTGGTTTGGGTGGGTTCTCCACCGCACTCCCCCCCCCCAGTCATTACCACTTAGAAAGACAACTGTTGAACCTAGGTGGTTGTGCACCTTGGAGTTTGCTATACTGTATTTTTGGATATGTTTACATTTTTCTATAAAGTTTAAAGAAACTTTTTTAAAAGTTAGACCTGTATAACCAGATATGCAAATGATTTTCAGATATGAAAGTATTATAATATTCAGCTAACCAAAGTAACCTGGGTTTTGAATCTAGAAAAACAGCAGAAAAATAATCACAGCAAGAAAAGGAATAGTAATTATGGTACACTTCAAAATTGGTCTTCTTTAAAAATTAGAAGTTTTTTACACCCAAAAGAAACTAGAATGGGCACATTTTCTCTCAAAAGCCAAATGGATAAATACACAAGCCCATCAAGTATTTATTAAAAGTAAAACCACCAAAAATAACTGCATGTGTTATATTTATCTTTACTTGACCTTCAAAAAGATTTGTGGAAATCTGCAGGCCCCTCTTGCTTACTTACTGTGAGGGGCCACATAGAGCCCAGGATAACCATGCTGGAAGCAAAACCACTTGTAAGCAGCTCTTACAAACACTGTCCTAAACCAACCACTGATAACAATCTAATTTTAGGCAGCATTTTCTAATTCACATACTAGAACACATACTACCATTTCAATTCCTCTTTTAAAGCGAGAGAGAGAAAGAGGTCACACTGTACAGTATCCTCCCCACACTGGCAAAGTTGAAGCCACAGTTAGAATTATCCTAATAAGTGGTGAGCCTCAACACTCAAAAGAACTATGTAAGATCCATTTTAGTCAATAAAGTACCAGTTCTAGAACCAGAGGATAACTGATTCAATCACTAACATCAAAATCTATAGCCACCAACACCACCATTCTCCATTCCTCCCCAACCACTGGCCACCATCCACCACCATAACCACCAGGAGCCCAACCAAAAAGCAGTTCAAACAGAAAAGAATAACCCTAACAGGAAGGCTTCCTTTTAAAAAATATTTAAACTTGACACCCAAACACAACACACAGCAATCTAAACCTGCACAGTTACTGCATGTGAGATTTAAGCTGTCATCAACAAAGCTTGCATTTGAGCACTGCAAACAATACCATAATAACAGCAAAAACCAAAGGGAAAGGGAAAAGTTTCTTTCAGGAACCTCACACCATCACATCAGGTGCAGGAAAGCCTAGAAACCAACTCCTATCTTGGTTTTGTGCTTAAGAAAGCTGGACCAACTCTGCAGAATCTCCAAGCGCCTGTGTGTGTGTGTGTGTGTGTGTGTGTGTGTGTGTGGTGTGTGTTGGGGGTGGGGAGAGGAAGGTGGGGGAGGAGAAAAGGGGGTTACATTTATACAGGCCAGTGACCCATGCCAGCACCAAACCAGATCCGTCCAGGTGAAGAGTTTTTTTCCTCTGACCCCGGGACAATCTCCCTCTCCTTGCCCCCCCTCCACCAACACCCCCAAAGAGCCCTTTAGCTGGCAGGAAAATGTGCATTTGGAAATCAACGCTGCAGGTGCCCAAAGAATAAAGAAAGACACACATAGATATATACATACACACAAAGCCAATCAGAAAGAAAAAGAAAAGAAAACACAAAAAAAGGAAAAGGAGAGGGACAATTGGGTGACAAGCCCTTCAGATACCAGCTAGGATTTTATTCTTTCCTCCCACCCGTCCTCCCTGGTGTACCTTTTTCTGTCTTTCAACCGAATTGTTCATATACACACACATGTGCATGTTATGTGTATAGATAATATTACAATTAACCCTTTCCGTAATAGAGCCCCGAACGGAATACTGAAAGATATTCCATCCTTTCCTCTCCTCCCTCCCCTCCTCCCTCCTTTCTCCTAACCAGGAGAAAACGCCCCCTTCCCCAGCTTCACCAAAAAAAGAAAAGAAAAAAGGAAAGAAAGAAAAAAGAAAAGAAACGAAGAGGGGGAGAGGAAGAACCACAAAACCCCGTCAGTCTCCGGTCCGGAGGACACCCAGAAAAGGTCTACACTACACAGACACACACACAGGGACATATGGCTCTGTAGAAAGCACACAGAGAACCGTCCACAGGCGCCCCAAACCCAGCAAAGAGACTTCCACCAGCCAAGAAGCCATGATTGGGGAGGGAGAGGAGGAAGCAGTAGGGGCAGAGCTCTCCGTGGAGGGGGGCGCATTGTTGTGATGCCTGAACCCCTTTCTTTCTGCCCATCTGCTGTGGAGGGGGTGCGGGGAGGGGGCGCAGGAGGAAGGCGAGCGAGAACGAGGAGACCAGGAGACCAGGCAAGGCTTGGCGATTCCCTCCTGCTGCCTGTCTACCCGCGCCCCCAGCTCCCCCCGCAACAATAAGACCTCAGCCTAGACAGACAGACAGCCAGACCGACCGGAGCGCGGCGGGGGGAGGCAGCAGAGCCGAGCACAGCCGAGGAGGGAGGGGGTCGTGCCTATAAAGGGAAACCGGGGGGAGGGGGGTCCCCCTTACCTCCAGCGCTTCAAAAGTGACAAAGCTGGTCATGGCAAATCCATCAATGATGTCCTCTTCGGCCGAGGTGGACTCTCGCCGCTTCCTCCGCGGGGGTCTGGGCCGGGACGGGGCGGAGGACGGGGGCTTCCCATTGTCTTCCTTGTCGGAGCCCGACGACGAGGCGAGCGAGGGCGCCCGGGTCCGGCCGGCCCCGCCGCCGCCGGCCGCGCCGGCCCCCAGCCCGCCCCGGGAGCGCCTCTCCCGGTCTCGCTGTGACCGCGACCGCCGCTTTTTGCGGAGTCCATGGCCCCGCGTCGGGCCATCCATGGCTCTGCCGCGCCGGGGTCTCCCCGCTCGCCGCCTGCCCGCCACAGGCTCCGGCCGCGGCCGCACAAAAAAATTGACACCAACCCCTCCCTCCCCCTTCTCGGCTTCCCTCCGCCCCGAGGAGGGCGCGGGGGAGACGGCGGCCGAAAGAAGGGAGAGTGGGGAAGAAAGAGAGGAGAAAGAAAAGGGGGAAGGGGCGGAGAGAGGGAGGAGGGACGGGAGCGAGGGCGAGAGGCGAGGAGCCCAAGTGCGGGGCTGCCCACAGCACCGAGGGTCGGAGATTCCTGTGAGCAGCGCCGAGCAAAGTAATGGCTGAACACACAGGTCTCCTTTAGAGGGGAAAAAAAAAAAATAACTCACCAAGCAGGCAATAAATCAGAATAGCGGAATGCTTTGATCAAGAGACTGGGAGGCTCCGGGGAGCCCTCCCCGCAGCCATTCTCCGCCGCGCCCCCCCCCCCCCCCCAAAACCAGCTGGCCGCGCTCGCGAGCCCAGGGCATGCGCGCTGGGGCGGCCGGGCCTGCGCACTGGGGGCGGAGGCGAGCCGGGAGTGGGGCTCGAGGGCGGCTTGGGGGCGTGGAGGGGTCAGGTAGCTTGGGGTTTACTGGGACCCGCCAGAGTTGGCGCGCGAGGGTGTGGGAGCCGCGGAATGTTCCCGCCAGTCGCGCTGGGGACGCCGTGCGGGCCGCTGTCACCAGTCTACCCCGCGCGCCCAGCACCGCGCCCCCCGCGCGTTCCCCGGGACACTTGTCCTTGGACCTCCTACCCCAGGCCCGCGGGAGGCGCTCGGGCGGCCTTCTCCAGAGGCCCCCAGGGTGTTTTCCTAGGGCGACTTGAGCAGCGAGGGAAGGAGGGATTTCAGAGAAGGGTTACGGGAAGGTGGGGTGGGGGGGGCGGAAGGAGTCCCCCAGATGGGGGGTTGCGACTGCAAGCGATAAAAAAGCGAGCGGGTGCCTAAGTGCGGGCCTCTGCTCTGCTAGAGGGCACTGGGTGGGAGGCCCCACCGCAGAGTTGGAAACTTTGTTCCCACGTGGTAGCACAGCGAGTGGCCAAGTGACCCAGCACCCGAATGACCTCAGCCCTCCTAGCCTGCGGGGTTGGGAGACGGGGGGAGCCTAGAGACGCGCGAGCTGCTTCGGAGCGGAGAGCAAGCGTCCAGAGACCGAACTTGAACCTCGACTGCCGCCTCCGAGGGCGCGGAGGCGGGGCTGGAGGGGTGGGGACCGCCCCTGACCGAGGACCCGTTAGACACGCAAAACACAGCCACTGCCACAGAGGAGTTCCTTTATTTGTGGAGGAGGGAGAGGGGTCCCTGCTTTTCCTGTCACTGCGCTTCATCCTGCCGCAAAGTAGCTGATGGTTATAAAAACTTGTACTAAGAGTTGACTGCAGCCCAGAATCAATCAACAAATGCGACTTGCCTCTCTAGGTAAAATAGCTGTACATTTTTCGGGGCACTGGAATTTCTGATACGGATCAGAAAGACGTCGACAGTCCTTTCTCCCCAGCCTGTTAGTTACCCACGTCACTTTATGTCCGGGCACATAAAGACCATGGCATATCACCCCATACCCCCAGTACTTGAAAATGACCCGATGTTAATTGCCCTCAATGAATCAGGCACCGTACCGGACGCTTTGTTCATGATTTCTCCTCTTTAAACTCTAAATATGCACCTTTTTATTAGTAAAACTGGAAAGAGGTGGAAAAGACAAAGGACATGGCAACCTGACGTACCCAAGATTTATTCATTCATTTCTTCATTTAACACTGATCAGGGTTTGTTATGTACCAGGCACAGGTGCTGAGAATACAGTGGTCCAGAAAATAGACAAGGTCTTCCTTCTTCGATCTTAATGTTCTAGCAGAAAAACCTCACTCACCTTGCACTTAAAACAATTTAATTCAAATGACAATGGTCATTCCCTTAAAGCACAACTTGTTCAGTCCCCACAACTTGTTCAAAACTCCCAAGGTACAAACTTTTATGAAACTGAGGTAGAGGGTAGGACAGGACAGGACAGGGGGATGGTGGCCACCAAGAAGCAAGAGCAAAGGGGAGCAAACACTAAACCGGGAATAAGACTCTAGCTTGAGGTCTGTGCTGGAAACAAATCATTTGACTTTAGGCAAGACTATTGAATGACTAGTTTTGTAAGTCAAAAGAGGTTCAATTAAATGTTCGAAAGTCCCCTTTCAGGTCTACCTCTGGCCTTATCAAAAGTAGACTGCTTAATTTCTTGAAACTAGTAAGTGATAAATGGGATCTGATGCAATTTATCAGGAACAGGGTGCCACCTTCCAAAATTACTTAAGATAACTGAATCTGCTGCCCCTAAAGCCATTAACTAAAACAGTACCTCGGTACAGAAGTGAAACTTCTGTGGTTAACTCTCAGGCATTGTCACAGCAGCTGCTGAAATCCACCCTGATGTTATCAAACACATTCCTAGAAAAGAAAAAAAGGGGGGGGGGGGGCAAGGTCTCTGTCATTTAAAGCAAGGAGCTGGGCTTATTTTTAGTATTTTTAAGAATGTGGAACATAAATACTGGTAAGTTTCAAAGAAAACTAGGAGCTAATGTCCTTACAGTCACTTTTCAACAACTTTGGGGGCTGGGTTGAGGAAAGTGTGAAATTGGCAAATATAATAAAAAGTATAATACTAGTGACTTTCCAGAGTAGCCCTTGGCAGTCTTATCTTTAAAGAGTAAAGTCTGGTAGGGGGAAAAATGGATGTTAATGCACTGCATCCAAGAACCTTGCCTCTGGCAAGAGTAATTTGCAAATGCATTTTGGGATAATGTTTAAATGATTTTTTTTTCAGGGTCCAAGTGTAATGCTCCCTGGAATTGGTAATGCCTTTTGGGTCAGAGTCTCAATTTTCTTCCATCAGAGAATTAAAACTGTGGATTATATTGCCCATATGTGTTTCAGATTCTCCATACTGTCTATGTTGTAAAAGCTAATGATTAATAACCACCATATAATAACCTAAGCACTTACTATGTGCCAGGCATTGTTCTAACTTACATTAAAATAAATATCTCATTTAATTCTCATATTTTGAGAAAGATTTTATTATACCTATTACACAGGTAAGTAAACTGAAGCTTAAGAAGTTTAGGCACAAAGTGGTATGACTCTTTCATGATAAGCTAAATTTGGTCTGACTCCAAAAGTTGTTCTCATAATGGTTATACTGAAATGCCTTCCTCAGAATGATTCCTCAAGAGATCAAAGACTGTGTCTACTAAAGTTAAATACATGAAAATGTTTTGGCCCAGAAATTCATTTCCTAGGCATATACCAATATCAAATATATACCAAAAGTTATCTATTAAACAGCTCAGACCAACATTATTTATCATAACCCTCAAAGTGGAAAACAACCAGGATGTTCATTGACAGTAGATAATTAGTGACATAACGGAACACTATACATCACTAAGAATGAACAATTTGCTTCTAAATGCAAATATATAGGAATCCACAAATATATAGGAATCTCTCTGCAAATATATAGGAATCTCTATGATGCTAAGTAAAAAAAGTGAGACATACAAGAGTTTGTTTTGTACAAAAACAAGCAAAACTCATCTGTGCTATTGGAAGTTAAGCTAGTGGTTACCCTTGAAGAGAGCTAATGACTGAGAGGGGCCATAAATAGGGCTTCTGGGACTTGGTCATGTTCTGTTTCCTGGGCTTGGTACTGGTTGCACATGTGTGCTCAGTGTGTAAAACTTCATCAAATTACACGTCTCTCTATATATATTACCCTTCAACAGCAAAAATAAAAATTTAATGCTATGTGGGGATATTGTTTGTGTACATATGAGTACTTATATAATACTTCATCTTTTTCATGTCACTACCCAAATGCTCATCAACAGTAAAATGGATAAATAAGCTATGGTTTATTCACACAATGCCATTCAGTGTGACTATACGATAGCATACTGCAACTGAACCAGAATAAAGCGTAGCATATTATCAGATTTCTTATTAGGCAGAACAAACGATAGAGCTTAAACTTGAAATGGGAAGCTTGAATTAGCTGGTAAGTCATATCAGCAAAAGCTTAGGTGAATTCTTAGCTAAAAGATTGTAGTTGATAAAGAGTAAAGCTAAAAAAAATAATTCCAAAAGAGGTTGCTTGTTTAGCAGGGAAGACACTCAAGTACTTCTGGAATACACAAAAGAAAAAACTTACATCTGAGTTCAGGAATAAACTACTTAACCCAGGAGAGCCTCTCCAGTTGTGCAATCTTTTATTTGAATCAATGATTAATACTCAAACTACATCTTGAACATTCAACCTTGACTAGTTAGAGAATACTATTATAGCTCAACAACTGAACTATACACTGAGCCTCCCAACGCAGCAGTAGCTATTTTTTGTTATCAGATTTTCTAAATTACTAAATTTTTATATCCTTCTAAGTCTTGTACTTTGCACTCTGCCAACATGGCAATTATTAATACATTCGTCTTGATATTACATACTGGTATATAATGTTTGAGTTTAATTTATTAGGAAAATTGATTTTTAACTCAAGGCACTAAGGTTTATGTTTTGGTCGTTAATAACTTTCAGTTGCATACTTTGTGTGTGTGTCTGCCCCGAGACCAAGGTAGAATTAGGCTGGTTAATGGACCTAACTTTACACCGTTTCCAAATGAGCAAATAAGGAGACTAACACACTTAATGTCCCTCTTTAACACTCAGACATCGTTTTTAATAATAACTATTCCTAGGGAGAAGTGATAGCTTGCATTAACTGACAGATAGCCCATCAGCAGTAACATTGTTGTAACTTTGCCCTAATTATCACCTGCTGTCTTAATTCTTTTCTGTGCTGGAAGTTGTTTATCAAACTGCAGTTTTAATGTACAAAAAAAGTGGGGGGAGAAAACATGTAGTTCAATTTGCTATATGTTGTGCTGCTTTCATAATATTATATAATAAACTTTCATCATCTCTGCAGGTGCCCCCTGATGACTGACACGTTGATCAACCCATAATCTTCAGACTCTGCCACATGAAGCCAATGAAAGATACCTGCTGGTGACCAAATGATGGTCACATGGTAGTTCTGGCAAATTTAACAACCTTTAGATTTTCACAAAACCAATTAATCTTCCCATCCCTTCTCAGGGCAATCCTTTCTACTTGAAGAGTCATTGACATGGTCAGGTGGGGAAATTGATGGATAATCATAAGAAAAAATTTAAATGATTCTTTAATGCTACCAATGGGAGATCTCTGTATTTACTACTGATTATAATGACCTTTCAGATGAGTTTCTCAATTGGATTTGGTAGATGACTTGTGATGGTTCATGATTTTATTTTTATTTGAAGAGCACTATAGATCTAAAAGGATCAGATTCAGATAACATCTTGATTGAAGAAATTATCAATCCTTTGGAATTACATGAAGAATATAACAAATTATAGTCCAGACCCATTTACAAGCACCTGTTTACAAAGCCTGCTCAGTGATAAAGAATTTGAGGTTCGATCCCCAGGTCAGGAAGATTCCCTGGAGAAAGAAATAGCAACTCACTCCAGTATTCTTGTCTGGGAAATCCCATAGACAGAGGAGCCTGGTGAGCTACAGTCCATGAGGTCTCAAAGAGTTGGACACAACTGAGCGATTGAACACACACACACACATAACACATACACACATTTACAAAGCCTAGTAAATTATTTTACGTTCTTTTACATTTCAACCTAGTAAATTATTTACATTTCAGTTCAAGGTCTTTGACAGTCTGGTCCCAGTTACAGTATTGACCTCTTTTATTAACTTCCTTTATTCCAGCATATATATTTCTACACATCCTAAGTCATCTCTTGCACGGAACATTTCCATGCCTTTGCCTATGCTCGTCCATCACCCCAGCATCTCCTCTCCTGCCATCTGGACTTACTGAATGTCTACTCATCCATCAAGACCAATTTATCCATCAGTGCCAACTCATCCAAAAAGCTTATGCAGATTGCTGCTTCCATTCAGAATCAGCAGCCTCTTCTCCGCTTATGTGGCACTTTGATTTATGTATATCTCAATGTATTGTTATATTTTTCAAAATAATATAATCAACAATCATGTATTCTCCCAGAAGCTTGAGAAATAAAACATTTCCAAAATACTTGAACCCTCCTACGTATCTCCTTTGGTACTGGGTCTTCCTCCCTCTCCACTCCTTAGCCCGCCTACCCCCTGCCCCACCCTCCCAACAGAGGATTGTTATCCTGAATTCCATGCTTATCATTGCATGCATTTCTGTATATTTTTGGTTCATTGGAAGTAAAACTAAGCAACATATTCTTTTGCATGTTTCAAAATTTACGTAAATGACATCAACCTAAATCTATTCTTCTAAAACTTGCTTTTTATATTCAGTGTTTTATTTTTAAGAGTTATTGGCATTGATACATATAGTTCCTACACATTCATTTCACTGTTGCCTAGTATCCCAGTCTATGATTATTTCATAACATATTTATTTATATCTTGTCTACAGACATTTAGGTTGTTAACAGTTTTTGTCATTATAAATACACAGGTAGGGACTTCTCTCGTAGTCCAGTGGTTAAGACTCCTCACTCCCAGTGCAGGGGGGCCCAGGTTTGATCCCGGATCAGGGAACTCCCAGTGAAGACCGAGGATCTGGCCTGCCACAACTGAGACCGTGCAGCCAAATACATACTAAAAAATAAATAAATAAGCAGATGCACAAGGAGACACGACCCTTTTTTGCCACTCTGTTATGAAACTTACCACACTATTATTTTCTAATTAAAATTACTGTATAATTTTCTAATTCACACATCTCGTGACTTTTTTCTATCACTTGATAAACTCTACCAGATAGGGACTGGGCAGGCAATGGCAGGTACCCAATAAATGTTAACTGATTTGATGACTTATCCATTCTGTATTTAAGTTTAGATTTTGTAGGCTCAGGCTGTTCTTTTTTAATTACAGTACAGAAAAGGACTTGAGTTTTTAGATTTTCATACTTCTACTTCAGAAATCCTAAAGGGAAGCATCAAGGGAGAGTTCATTGGTCAGGCTTAGTATAAAAATTGGCTCCTACCAAACATCTGTTTTCAAAAATGACTTGGTAATATTTCTGTGTCCTCCATGCCTCTGTCAATTTTGGAACACAGTAGATGTTTCTCTATGAAATTGTGATTACCCAGTGACCTCATTTTCCTTCAAGTGCAATTATTCTTTTGAAAAATCCTAAAAAGAGGAAACATTTTCATTTGTGATGAAAATTTACTGACATTCAGAACAAACAAATAAACACATTGTTTCAACTAGCCAAATAAGACTATTAGCCAATTTCTAGAATGGGCTCATATGACCAGGAATTTTCATGTCACAGTTATTTAAATAGCAGGGTAGCTGATAAGAAACTAGCAGAAGAAAATATTTATAATTTTAACTGTTTATATGTTGTCAATACAATTCTACCATATGTATGTTTTCCCCCAAAGTTATATTTCTTAAATTTAAAAGAGGAATATTATATATACAAAGATATTTATAACATTATCATTTGTAATGAGGAAAAAACAGAAAAACAACATAAATGTTCTACAATAAAAGGTAATTAAGTAATATAACATGGAAATATGTTACAATTTTATGGATTCATTAAAATTATACATACAGTTTTGTGAGGATGTGTATTTGTTAATCAATGACAGACTTGTACATACGTGTGACTAAAACTGCTTTTTTAAATTGTTAAATTATATATGGTCTATATAAAGTTTAGTGACAATATGGATGGAAATTTATTTTTAAATTGCTTTTCTATATGTTGTGTGGATGCTTAGTTGCTGAGTTGTGTCCAACTCTTTGCAACCCCATGGACTGTAGCCCCCAAGCCCTGTCTATCCATGGGATTTTTCAGCAAGAATACTGGAGTGGGTTGCCATTTCTCCACGGGGAATCTTCCCCACCCAGGGCTCAAACTAGCACCTCCTGTGTCTCGTGCATTGCAGGTGGGTTCTTTACTTGCTGAACCATCAGGAAAACCCGTGACTTCTAAAAACTGTATTTATTTTCAAGTGAGATGTGTGTATTAAGGTGACTGACTATCCTTTTTTTGCTTTGAACCAAAGGATTCCTCTAGGTAGAGGACATTTAGTGCTAAAAGTGGGACTATCCTAGGCAAACTGGGATGATTGTTCACGCTATAATGTGTCTTTGATTGGTAGGAGAAGGTGGGAAGAAACTGTCATTTTACTTCAGTTGTCAGGAAATCAAGTAGATACTAGTTTGGTCCCTAACCAGAAATTATTACAATTTAAAACTCTACTCTCCATACTGTGGCTAGTCTTGGAAAATTGCACACCAAATCTGAAAGAGACAACCTTCCACTAATTACATATTCACCTGGTATCCATTTCAACAAATGAAATTACTCTCAGCATACATTAATTGACATAATTAATGAAACACCAAAATCTGATTAACCACTGTGGCTCAAAGAAAAAAAAAAAAAAAAGAAATCATGGCTCCAGGAAATTGCAGAGGTGTTTTAAAAAAAAAAAAATGTGCTTTAAAATGTTGTTCAACTTGTAGACAGTTTTAAATAAAGCTAATAAATCATGGCTACTTCATTATTCACTCATGAGACAATTCTGTGTTCTGAACAGTATATTTCGACTGTATTGAGGTTTTAAAGTAAGTTGTCCTAATATACTTGGAGAAGGAAATGGCAACCCACTCCAGTACTCTTGCCTGGGAAATCACATGGACAGAGGAGACTGGTAGGCTACACTCCATGGGGTCGCAAAGAGTTGGACACAACTAAACGACTGAGCAGACACACACGAAAGTCCCAATGTCCTGCACTTTGTTGATTGTTCTGGTAATCTCCATTGTGTGTGCTTTAGTGGCATAGCACTCCTATTAGAAGACAAATTGTATTCACGACTATTATCTATTTTCATAATTAACAATCGCACAGTTATTCTAGAAACCCAGCAGCAGCAACAATGATATCTTTGTACTTGCAAAAAGCTTACTTTTCAAATTCCTGGCTCTTTTTTCCTAAAGCACTGACATCATAGTAGAGCATTGTTCTCCCTGCTTTGGGTTCGAATCATCTGATAAATTAGAGAAATCTGAAGATAACGAAAGAAGACATATGCTAGTATAATTTTGTGAGGCAAAAAAGGGCTCTTCTTGGACTTCTACATTTCTCTTGCTTAAAAACATGGAATCAATTGTTTTGTGGTTTTATTTCCTATGCCAGATTATCCTTGCCATTTAAAATGTAATCCCTGGCACAATTCACTTTCCATGCTCTCTGTTCCAGTTACTGTTCTATCATAAGAATACCTTTGCTTTCTGGGATCTTTCATTAAAGCTCATCGACATCTTTGATCATCACCATGACTATTGCTGGGCTTCCCTGGTAGCTTGGTGGTAAAGAAGCCACCTGCCAATGCAGGAGAGTCAGACATGACTTAGCAACTAATCAACAAGTGACTATAGTTATTATTTATTTTTGCTCTTCTATACAATATGCTCTTTATTGCAAATTTGGTTGTTCTCCATATCGTTAATAACTAGTCCCACAATTAATATAGAATTCTGCCTTTGTTGAAAATTAACTCCAATAATTCAAAGAAACATTAGAAAAACATATATGGACACATTGTGGCATAATTCTTCAAGATAAAACAGGTATGTTCAGACTGTTTTTTACTTTCACTTGATGACATGGGATCAAGCACTTCACCCCCTGCAAAATCTCTTGCAAACTTCTGCTTCTCTTACATTATTAATTTATAATTGTATTTCCTTTTAGTAATACCCTTATCTAATATTGTAACCAAAACTATAACAGGGAAAAAATGAAAAAGAAAAAAGAAAGGAAGCTGTAACTCACCATAAAAAACCCCACAAAGATTATATATGGGTATTATATGTACCCGTTATTGTCAAGCTTTAGGTCTCATACTGTAGAGAAATTGCAAAGAAAGAGTAACAGCAGAGTATGTTCTGTTCAACATTCAACAAAAATTAACTTTTCTTAGATTCCCCACATTAGGCATCCCAACCTTATCTAACAGTGTGTCAGAGTTTCTCTACCTCAACACTTTCATTTCAAACATGAGCATGCCCATGTTCATGCCCATGTTCAAACACACACACACACACACACACACACTAAGGCTTATTTGTGGTTTAGTTCACAGTGACCAACTCTTTCTTCCATTCTGCCAGAGATCTGTTGATTATCCCAAGTCACCTTTGTCTGGGAAAATCAAAATATGATAACCTTACAGTCATTGTTAATAATGAATACCAAAACCTTCAAGAAATGAGACATCCACAAAGTCTCAGTCATTCCTGAGCATGCATGCATGTTAAGTTGCTTCAGTTGTGTCTGAATGTTTGCAACCCCATGAACTGTAGCCCACCAGGCTCCTCTGTCCATGGGATTCTCCAGGCAAGAATACTGGAGTGGGTTTGCCATGCCCTCCTCCAGGGGATTTTCCCAACCCAGGAATCGAACCCATGTCCCCTATGTCTCCTGCATTGGCAGGCAGGTTCTTTACCACTAGCACCACCTGGAAGCATTCCTGAGATCACTCATTAATTATATGGGGAAATAGAATTGTAACACTGCAGACATCTGGTAATTACCACTTTAACCGAATAATCACACCTCAGCACCAAGTATAACGTCACACACCTCTAATGTGGTGCACGGAGGACCCAATACTTACATACTATCCCTTCCAAAAACCATTTAACCTGAGGGCCTGGTTGGTGGTACAGTGGTTAAGAATCCTCCTGCCAATGCAGGGAACACAGGTTTGATCTCTGGTCCAGGAAGATTCCACATGCCATGGAGCAACTAAACCCGAGCATCAGAACGACTGAGCCTGTGCACCTGGAGCCTGTGCTCCGCAACAAGAGAAGCCACCACAATGAGAAGTCTGCGCACCACAACAAAGAGTAGCCCCCGCTTGCTGCAACTAGAGAAAGCCTGCATGCAGCAAGGAAGACCCAGTGCAACCAAAAATAAATAAACAAATATATTTTTTATAAGTTTAACCTGAAACTAATCATTAGGACACAACTAGACAAATCTAGGTCTTCCTATGTGGCACAGTGGTAAAGAATTCACCCACCAAGCAGGAGACACAGGTTTGATCCCTGGGTCTAGAAGATCCCCTGGAGAAGGAAATGGCAACCCAGTCCAGTATTCTTGACTGGAAAATTCCATGGAGAGAAGAGCCTGGCGGGTTACAGTCTGGACAGTCGAAGAGTCAGACACAACTGAGCGACTGAGCACACACAGGCAAATCTAATGTGATGGACATTCTGCAAAACAACTGACTCGAACTCCTCAGAAAATGTCAGCACTGGGAATTCCCTAGCTGTCCAGTGGTTAGGACTCCGTTCTTTCACTGCCAAGGGCCTGGATTCAATTGCTGGTTAAGGAACTAAGATCCCTCAAGCCATGTAGTGCAGCCAGGAGAAAAGCAGACAAAGAAAGCTGGGGAACTGTAGAACAAGGTGGTTAGTCAAGGGGCAATGGAATGCAACAGATGATCCTTGATTGGATGTTAAACCACAAAAAATAAACTACATAGTACACTATTGGGATGACTGGGGAAATTTGAATACATAGTGGATTTTAAATAATAGTGTCGAATCAATGTTAAAATCCTCAGGGAATTATCTAGTGGTTATGTAAGAGAATATCCTTTTTCTTAGGTGATATATGCTATGGTGTTTAGGGATGAAGTGTCATGATGCTGGCAATAAATTTTCAAATGGTTCACCAATGCCCTTATATCCAGGAAGGGAGTAGAGAAAGAGAAATAAAAATGAAACAGATTTGGCAAAATGTCAACAGTCGGTAAATCTAAGTGAGGGGTATACAGCTCTTCAATGAATATTCCTGAAGCTTTTCTGAAGGTTTGAAATGTTATAAAATAAAAAGCTGGGAAAAACATATTAAGCCAAAATCTTGCATTTTCAGAAGTTAATACAGTATAGGAAAATGTTTTTCTTCAGGCCTACAAGAAAATACAAAGTACTCCAAATGTGTTGGCCCAAGCATGACTATAAAATAAGGAAGGATTAGCCCAGCAAACCAGCAGGACCTTGTTCTATAGACTACACTGTTTTGTCCACTTGTTTTAGGCAATATATATCATATTCCATTTGTATATAATTATATATTATGTATCATTAGACATACTCTAGTCAAAGATACCCAATTTACAAATACGTCAAGAGGCCCAGAGAGGGATGGTACCTTGGCCAGTTTCACACAGGAACACAGTGACAGAGTTGGACTCTAGAACCCAGGAGCCCTGCGTTTTAACTATTTAAAGCTTCCTCATTTCGTTCCTTCCACCAAACAATAGCATCAACAATAGTCAGTTTAGAATTTCCCAAATGATTTCAGTTTAACCAAAAGCTTATATTTCTTCTCTGAATAAGGACTACACAATCTCTCTCTTCTTTCCCTACCCTCTATGAAAATGAGACTACAAAGCAGAAATGTGTGTGGCTCCAAAATCTTTGGCATATAAGATTTTTGGAAACGAACTAAAGACTAACCTACCACAGGAAATTATTATAACCAGAAAGCCAAGTTTGAGGCCATGTGTTTCCTTACATAAAAGTGACAGGACAGAAATTCAGGTTAACTTAAGGGAACTAGAAAGAGATGACTCTTTCTTTTCAAAAGGTTTGAGTGAATTTTTTATTACAGAATTTGAGATGTGGTTTAATATTAGTGGAAGTAAAAATTGCTTGAAATTTAGTTACATTCTGTTCAAAAAACTTTTTCTATCATGTTTAATATAACATGATATTTTCACTTCTAGTGCCACAAATTTTCTTGAATTACAAATGTTCTTTAGGCATTTCCACTCTAGTTTCTAACTTGAAGGAAAAATATCTATCTCTATTGTTGCTGTTGCTATTGAATCCATGTTGAATCCCAAGCACTGCACCCCTTTAAGACCCCTGTTGCATGCATGTCCATCATTAGTAAGAAGACACAGGACCACAGGGACAGGGTGAGAGTGGCATCAGGCCCATGGACAAGTGGTGCCCAATATCCTCTCTATTTTTCTACCAATCCTTTGCGAAAATGAGACCACAGAGCAGAATAAAGGACAATAACAACATTATAGCCCAAGTGACCTTAAAAGCAAGGAAACCCTATTATTTGAACGGATCATCCTGAACAGTATTAGTCACTCTGGATATGACAGAAGTACACTTCCAGCTACAACATCAAAGTAAAAACATTTTCAGCACTGCACCTGTTTCGAGCAAGCAAAAGGGAGGAGATGTACAATAATAAGAATGCTGTCTTCTGTACAGCCTTTTTCCAGAAATATTTCATATTAGAAACTGGAATCTGACATAAATGAATTTGCTTTGTTATACAGTCTCATTCCTTCTATCCCTTCAGGTTGCTTCTACTTTGCATACAATGTGTGATATGCCTTAGAAACCTCTTCTTGCCCTTGATAATGAACATCCTGACTTTCTCCCCTTGAAATATTATGACCATCTTCTCTGTAAAATGTGAACATATTTGATATGTGAATAGTGTATATATTTGTTTCCTTCCTTAAGTAGTATCTTGTGTGTGTGTTTTAGTTGCTCAGTCTTATCTGATTCTTTGCAACCCCATGGACTATAATCCACCAGGCTCCTCTGTCCATGGAATTCTCCAGGCAAGAATAGTGGAGTGGGTTGCCATATCCTTCTCCAGGGGATCTTCCCCACCAGGGGTCAAACCTGAGTCTCCTGCAGGAGGATTCTTTACCATCCGAGCCACCAGGGAAGCCCAAGTAGTATCCTAGCATAACTTAATTGTTCCTAGCTGAGATGATGAAACTTACCATTTAGGCATAAAGTACCATGTATTAAAGATCTTCCACCTGGTGCCAATCTACAAATTCTTACTCTTTCTGGGAGTAAAAAAAAAAAGTCATTTAGGCATATGTATGGCACCAAAATCCCAAGACAATGAAAAAAGACTTTCTGGGATATATTAAAAATAATTTTATTCATCCTCAGCTAGGCAAACCTAGAGGAAGATTAGGAGATAAGTTGCCCACATTTATCATCATCCATTCAATCAATACACTCACTAGACATTTCCCCCGACACTCTATTAAACCAACCCCCTCTACTAAGAAGATAAAACTCTTTAAATAGAAAATAAGTAGACAGTGATGAACAGCAATATTACCCTTGCCTATCGTTTAAGTTTCTAGGACTTTGGTAAACTTTTGAATCCTCTCTGCTCTGGACATAAAATTGCATTTGCCTGCTCTCTGGGGAATATAATTTGGATGACTTGCTCTCTCACTGAAGTTTTATATGATAGGGCAGAAGAATGACTCCTATACTTACAGAATGAGTAGCAATAGCCTAGGAGTGCCATAAATATTGGCAATACGACATCACAAAATAATGAACCAAGTTGCAGCTGAGGTCCACCTTCTTAATTTCAGGGCACTGACCTGGGTGTGTGTGGATAAATTTGAGGGTGGGCTTCTCTGGTGACTCAGTGATAAAGAATCTGCCTGCCAATGCAAGAAATGCAGGTTCAATCCCTGAGTTGAAAAGATCCCCTGGAGAAGGAAATAGCAAGCCACTCTAGTATTCTTGCCTGGGAAATCCAATGGACAAAGGAGCCTGGCGGTCTACAGTCCATGGGGTCGCAAGTAAAGAACAACAATATTTCAAGGGTAGTGTATTAATCAGGGTTTGTCCAAGAAACAGAACCAACAAGAAAACCAGTGCATATCTATATCCAGTTCTGCTTACCAAAGTGGCCCACTACTTTTGTATATGTATATACAAATTCATATGTATATAGGTAAAGAGATTTATTGGAAAAAATTGGCTCATGCAAATATGGAGGCTGAGAAATCCCACAATCTCCCATTTATAAGCTTCAGTTCAGTTCAGTTCAGTCGTTCAATCTGCGACCCCATGAATCGCAGCACGCCAGGCCTCCCTGTTCATCACCATCTCCCGGAGTTCACTCAGACTCACGTCCATCGAGTCCGTGATGCCATCCAGCCATCTCATCCTCGGTCGTCCCCTTCTCCTCCTGCCCACAATCCCTCCCAGCATCAGAGTCTTTTCCAATAAGTCAGCTCTTCGCATGAGGTGGCCAAAGTACTGGAGTTTCAGCTTTAGCATCATTCCTTCCAAAGAAATCCCAGGGCTGATCTCCTTCAGAATGGACTGGTTGGATCTCCTTGCAGTCCAAGGGACTCTCAAGAGTCTTCTCCAACACCACAGTTCAAAAGCGTCAATTCTTCAGTGCTCAGCTTTCTTCACAGTCCAACTCTCATGTCCATACATGACCACAGGAAAAACCATAGCCTTGACTAGATGGGCCTTATTCGGCAAAGTAATGTCTCTGCTTTTGAATATACTATCTAGGTTGGTCATAACTTTTCTTCCAAGGAGTAAGCGTCTTTTAATTTCATGGCTGCAGTCACCATCTGCAGTGATTTTGGAACCCAAAAAAATAAAGTCTGACACTGTTTCCACTGTTTCCCCATCTATGTCCCATTTATAAGCTTGAGAGCCAGGAAAACTGGTGGTATAGTTCCACTCTGAGTCTGAAAACCTGAGAACCAGGAGAATCAATGTGATAGAATTTCAGGTCCAAGTCTGAAGACCCAAGAACCAGAGGGTTCATAGAGTAAGTTCCAGTTTGAGTCTGAAGCTCTGAAAAACAGGATCTCCAATGATAGAAGTCCCAGTCCAAGGGCAGAAGAAGGCTGCTGTCTCAGTGCAGTAGTCAGGCCCTCAACAGATTGAATGATGCCCATCCACACGGGGGGAGCACCATCTGATTTACTCAATCTACTGATTCAAATGCTAACCTCATCTAGAAACAACCTCACAGACATACCCAGAAATAATCTTTAGCCAAATACCTGGGTCTCCCATATCCCAGTCAAACTAACACACAAAATTAACCATCAACTAGGAAATGATATGTATTGACATCTACTAATGTACCAGGCACTGTTCTAAGTGCTTTAACATACATTTCAATCCCACATAACTGGAAACTTCAGGAAGGTATGGATCATGTTTCTTGCTGAGCATTACATTCCCCACATCCCAGCTTATAGTTCATAAGCTCACAGAGAATATTTACCAAATAAATAGGTGAATGAAAGGACCTCTTTGGAGCTCTCAAAACAACTCTGTCAAGTGGACAAGGTAGAGAATATCATTTTACAGATGAAGAAAGCGGGGCTCTGTGAGTTTGAGAGGACTTTCATTTCATTAGAACTTAGAAGAAATGCTTTCTAGATATCTAAGCATCTTACCAAATAACAAGGGTAAAACAAGAATCTTATTACCTAATAAAAAGTGTTTTAAATACTAAAACAAGCCTGTGAAACCTAACATCTTGACTTTCATTCAATAAACTGACACCACCAACTCAAACAGAACATGATCTCTGTATGACGAGAGAATAGCTTTCTGTTTTTAAGTAAAAGACTAAGATATTTCTTTATCTATTTACTCACACAGTGACATCAGATATGAGGCTCATGTAAGGCATCTTTCAAGAAGTTGACTGTATACGCGACAGTGTTGTATTTACTCCAACACTTTTGAATGAGATATCGGACATTCCTTATCCCATTTGACAGGAAAACACAAGCAATGAGATAAAGTAATTTAAAGCACTGAGTAGAATCTGGAGTTCTTCTATCCAGTCTTTCCACCATATCATAATAGCCTGCTAGTATATCTCCCTAGAAGTCTCAACTAAGCCTAAATGACTGTAGAATTAGTTTTGTCTGACTCAGACAGTGTTTTTAAAATTTACAAGTTAAAACTCTGGAGATATCCTATGCTACTTTGAATTTCTGACTACTTTTTAAAGCCCCAACGATCTGGTAATGTCAAGTAGACTACTATGACCACATTGTCTTCCTTTTACAACCCTTTTACATTGTGGTAAAATATGCATAACAGAAAATTGACCATTTTAACCATTTTAAAGTATACAATTCAGTGTTGTTAAGTATATTCACAATGTTGTATAAGTCACCACTATCCATTTCCAGAACTTTTTCATCCCAAACAGAAACTTTGTTCCCATTAAACAGTATCTCTCCATTCCCTCTCCTCCCACAACCCATGGTAACCTCTATTTCTGTTTCTATGAATTTGCTTATTCTAGAGCCCCAAAGAATTGATGCTTTTGAACTATAGTGCTGGAGAAGACTCTTGAGAGTCCCCTGATGGCTCAGAGGTTAAAGCATCTGCCTGCAATGCGGGAGATCTGGGTTCGATCCCTGGGTTGGGAAGATCCCCTGGAGAAGGAAATGGCAATCCACTCCAGTATTCTTGCCTGGAGAATCCCATGGATGGAGGAGCTTGGTGGGCTACAGTCAGTCCATGGGTCGCAAAGAGTCGGACACGACTGAGCGACTTCACTTCACTTCACTTCACTTCAGAGCCCCAAAGAATTGATGCTTTTGAACTATAGTGCTGGAGAAGACTCTTGAGAGTCCCTTGGACTGCAAGGACATCCAACCAGTCCATCCTAAAGGAAATCAGTCATGAATATTCATTGGAAGCACTGATGCTGAAGCTGAAACTCCAATACTTTGGTGACCTGATGGGAAGAACTGACTCACTGGGCAAGATTGAAGGCAGGAGGAGAAGGGAGTGACAGAGGATGAGATGGTTATATGGCATCACTGACTTTATGGACATGAGTTTGAGCAAGCTCTGGGATTTGGTGATGGACAGGGAAGCCTGGCGTGCTGCAGTCCACGGAGTTGCAAAGAGTCAGACATGACTGGACTGAACTGAGGTACCTCATATCAGTGAAATCATACATATTTACCCTTTTGTGTCTGACTTGTTTTTTCTTAGCACAATGTTATCAAGGTTTATCCATGTTATAGCATGTATCAGAATTTCATTTAAGACTGAAAAATACCCCATTGGATGTTGTTTATCCATTTATCTGCTGACGGACATTGAGGTTGTTTCCACTTTTTGGCTACTGGGAAAAATTTTGTTATGAACATCGGGGTACAAGTATCTAAGTCTCTGCTTTCAAGTCTTTTGATATATGCCTAGAAGTAGAGTTGCTGAATCATATGGTAACTCTTGGTAGTCTCAGTTCAGTTCAGTCGCTCAGTCGTGTCCGACTCTTTGCGACCCCATGAATCGCAGCACGCCAGGCCTCCCTGTTCATCACCATCTCTCGGAGTTCACTCAGACTCACATCCATTGAGTCAGTGATGCCATCCAGCCATCTCATCCTCGGTCGTCCCCTTCTCCTCCTGCCCCCAATCCCTCCCAGCATCAGAGTCTTTTCCAATGAGTCAACTCTTCGCATGAGGTGGCCAAAGTACTGGAGTTTCAGCTTT
>SJYT01056529.1:488332-506291 GCA_006410635.1 Cephalophus harveyi
TCTTCTGAGGGATTCCTGCCCGCAGTAGTAGATATAATGGTCATCTGAGTTAAATTCACCCATTCCAGTCCATTTTAGTTCGCTGATTCCTAGAATGTCGACGTTCACCCTTGTCATCTCTTGTTTGACCACTTCCAATTTGCCTTGATTCATGGACCTGACATTCCAGGTTCCTATGCAGTATTGCTCTTTACAGCATCGGATCTTGCTTCTATCACCAGTCACATGCACAACTGGGTATTGTTTTCGCTTTGGCTCCATCCCTTCATTCTTTCTGGACTTATTGCTCCACTGATCTCCAGTAGCATATTGGGCACCTAATGACCTGGGGAGTTCCTCTTTTGATATCCTATCATTTTGCCTGTTCATACTGTTCATGGGGTTCTCAAGGCAAGAATACTGAAGTGGCTTGCCATTCCCAATCTCAAATGGCTAAAAACATCTTTATCCCATCCTCACATTTGATTGGCGGTTTACCTGGGAACAGAATTCTGGTTTGGAAATCACTTTCCTTCAGGATATTAAGGCCCTGCGTCATTTACTGTAAGCTTCATGGAGAAGTTGGAGGACTTCTGATGCCACTGAAGTCTGATGCCATTGCCATTGAGATTTCCAATCCATTATATGGGATCGGGTTTTACTCTCTGCAAGATTTTTTTTCTTTCTTTTAAGGCTTTTTTAAAAAGAATTTTTTTAGAACAGCTTCAGGTTTGCAGCAAAATTAAGGGGAAGGTAGAGAGTCCCAATAGGCCTCCTCTCCTTACATATGCAACAGCCTCCCTGGTTAGCAACATCTCCACCAGAGTGGTATATTTGTTACAACTGATGAACCTACACGGACACATCATAATCATCCAAAATCCATAGTTTACCTTAGGGTTCACTCTTGGTGTTGTACATTCTGTGGGTCTGGACAAACGTATAATGATGTTTATTCACTGTTAAGTATCATATGGAGTATTTCACTTCACCTCCCCAAAATTCCTCTCTGCTCTGCCTGTTCACCTTCCCTTCTCCTCCCCTCTGATCCTGGCAACCACTGATCTTCTGAACTGAACTTCCTGAATTGACCCTCTCATTATCCTCTTTTTTCTCTCACATTATCCATCTCTTTGTCTTACTTTCTGGGAGATTTCTTCAGCTCTGTCTTGAAACTCTTCTGTTGAACTCGCTTTCTAACTTTTAATTTCCAAGAACTACTTCTTTTTCTCTGTCCCATTTTTAAGACTTCCCATTTTCATTTTGTGCATGTATTGTATTGGTTCCTCTCTCTAACACTTTTCTTAGTCACTGTTTCCTTTTTACTCTCTGAGTCTTTTTACTTCTGTTTCCTTTATCGCCCATTCCTGCACCTCATCCTGTGTTGTTTGGTCTCTGTCTTTCATATCAGAGGTTTTCCTCCAATGTCTGGTTCTTTGGCTGTCTGTTCATACTAAGGAATATGGCCATAACAAGCTAATTGGAAATACTAGTTTCCATTGGTGCCTGGAGAGCTTCATCACAAGGTGATGAGTCTTCCAGTGATGAGTCTTCCAGCTATCTGGAGCTGTTTAGTTTCTGCAGAGAAGAATCCTTTCCCATCAGAATGATTATAGAGAGAATAGAGGTGTAAGTTTGACTACTAACAACCTAAGTACTTATCTAGGTGAGGGTTGCAAGGATCCAGACGAGTGTTGACGGCTTCAGAGCGCTACACAATTACTTAGCTTAGAAGAGTTGATTGGATTCCTCCCTGCCCCTCGCCCTTTTTCTCAATATATACTCTTACTCAGCATGGAAATTTTCAGAAGCTAAAATAACTCCACTGCATATTTTAAGCAGGGGATCAGGTTGGCCTTTTGTCACAATGAAGCAAAATATTCCTGGGGGGGAAAAATGCCTGCTTTTTCTGAAGTTTGCCAGTTTGGGTGTTTTTCATGTCCCAGAAACTGCTGGTAACAGCCCAGCATGGTAGGGGGAATAAGAAAGTCTAGCTCTGTCTGTGTATGTTGAAACTCTGAAGCTCAGCCAAGATATGAAGTCATTTCAGGGTCTACAAAATGGAAGTAAAAGCTTAGAACATCACTAAATTGTAACAGATGAACTGGATTCCAACCAAAAATACGGATATCTTACGCTGTTGTGTTCATAAACAAATGTCTACACTATTGTGCTGAGAGGTTTGAGAAATGCAGATGGAGGCTGAGGTTTCACTTGCTGCTGCCAACCACAATATATGTTCTAGAAAACAAAAGGAATGGGTTTTGAAGGGCAGAGAGAAAGTAGATCTAAGTAAAGTCAAAGTAAACACACCTGCAATCAAGTAATCACTCAGTAATATGAAAATATTGCCTGTATAACATAGTCCAAATCAAAAAGAGCTTGGATCTCGATTTGTATATTTTAATATAGCTGATAATGAGAGATGCATTTTTTATCAGAAGTTAGATCAACATTTTTTAAAGTATCTAAAATTTTGGAAAAGTCCCCAAACGTTATGATCTGTCCTTTAAAATTTAAAGACTGAGAATGAGTTTCTAGAGAAAGAAATTGGACCTGAGTATGCTTAGGAAAAGTAGAATATTTAGATGCTTACTGTCCTGGGCTTCCAAGGTGGTACAGTGGTAAAGAATCTGCCTGTCGATGCAGGAAATGCAGGAGACGTGAATTCAGTTCCTGAGTACCAAAAATCCCCTGGAGCAGGAAATGGCAACTCCCTGTAGTACTCTTGCCTGGACAGTTCCATGGACAGAGGAGCCTGGTAAGCTACAGTCCATGGGGTCACAGAGTTGGACACAACTGAGTGACTGAGCACATGGTTAGGAAAAGTAGAATATTTAGATGCTCAATATTCTCTTTTGGGTTACTCCAAACTCCAATACTTTTAAGGATAAGACTAATGCTACAACCTGAGCCTTTTACCCTAAGTGGTCCAAGTGGTTTAAACAGTGTTTAATCATAGTCATCTTATTTTGAGACATGTGTCACATTTAATTTCTAGAAAACTGTTGCCATAGGGTTTTCATGCCATATCCTCTTCAATTCACTGAAAGGGAGCTTTCTGGAAATTTACCTTCAGTTAATAACTAAAGATACACACAAAAATTTATGTACAAGGGAACTTCCCTGGTAGTCCAATGGTTAAGAATCTGCTTTCCAAAGGAGGGGGCACAGGTTTGACCCCTGGTCGGGGGACTAAAATCTTACATGCTGCAGGGCAACTAAGCCTGCGTGCCCCAACTACTGAGCCCACGCTGCACAACTAGAGCCCACTTGCCATAAGGAAGGATCCTGCCTGCAGAAACTAAGACCTGCCACAGCCACAAATAAATACATAACTTTTTAAAAATTTTGTGTACAAGGCACCCATGGCTGATTCATGTCAATGTGTGGCAAAACCCATTACAATATTGTAAAGTAATTAGCCTCCAATTAAAATAAATTAATTTACAAAAAAAAAAAAAAGCAATAAAAACGCCAGTATGATCAACAAATCTCTAGTATATAAGGTATATACAGAGATATCTACTGTAGCAATGTTTGTAGTGGCAGAAAGTAGGGAAGCAAAATTAATGTCAACCAATTGGAGCACAGAATATTAGATAGTCATAGAAAAGAATGATGCAGATATAGTGAGAAAAGGAAGATCCAGGAAAGTACATTATAAAAATCCTGTTTTTGTTAAACAATTAACAGGGTGTGTATGTGCACATGTGTAAAAATTTATGATTACAGAGAAAGTCCTGGAAGAAAAAATAGAGTTATTTACATTGGTTACAGTGAGAGGTGGAGGTATCAATAAAAAAAATAAAATAAAAAATTTGTGTACAAGGAAAGATAATAGCAAAAAATTGGAGGCTCCCTAAATATCCAACTGTTAGGGATTAGAAAAAGGGACTTCACCTAAACTTAGAAAAAGGAAAAAAAAAAAAGTCTGTTAGCTTGCCAAAGCTTGACTCAACTGTGTTTATGTGTTTACTGCCTATATGTAATAAGGTTAAATGACTGCAAAAGCATATAAAAATACCTGGGAATAAAATGAAAACCATAGTTGACCCTAAACATCTGGTTTACATGATGCCAATAATCTGGATTATTTTACAATACATACTATATCATCATACATACTATAAAGTACACAAATCTTAAATGTACAGCTAGATGAACTTTTATACATATATATATGTATAAGATAAATATATATATCACTGTGGACAGTGACTGCAGCCATGAAATTAAAAGATACTTGCTCCTTCAAGCTATGACAAACCTAGACAGTGTAGTAAAAAAGCAGAGATGAAACTTTGCCAACAAAGGTTTGTATAGTCAAAGCATGGTTTTTCCAGTAATCATGCACGAATGTGAGAGCTGGACCATCAAGAAGGCTGAGAGCTGAAGAAATGATGCTTTCAAACTGTGTTGCTGGAGAAGACTCTTGAGAGTCCCTTGGACTGCAAGGAGATCAAACAAATCAATTGTAAGGGAAATCAACCCTGAATATTCATTGGAAGGACTGATGCTGAAGCTGAAGCTTCAGTACTTTGGCTACCTGATGGAAAGAGCTGACTCATTGGAAAATTCCCTGATGCTGGGCAAGACTGAGGGCAAGAGGAGAAAGGGGAGACAGAGGATGAGATGATTGGATGGCATCACTGACTCAGTGGACATGAGTTTGAGCAGACTCTGGGAGATGGTGAAGCCTGGCCTACTGCAGTCCATGGGGTCGCAGAGTCGGACACAACTTAGTGACTGACCAACAACAACAATCATCTAGATTGAGATATACAATATTTCCAGTATTCAAGGACATTCTTCCTGCCATTCATCTCCTCAGCCAAATCCCAACAAAAGGACTGCCCAAGGGTAGCTCTATTCTGAATCTCTAGGGTTTTTAAAAATATTGGTCAAATAGCTAGACTTCTCCAGTTATACAAATGTTTGGTACTACAATACTTGGACTTACTGTTTCATATTTCTTCTGTATTGTTCAGTCCCAGTACTACGCCCGTGGTGGGAATCATTTTCTTTCCTGGCACTTTCTCTGTCAGTTTTATAATTTTCCCAGAGGATGAGGAAATCAAAAATTTCTCCTTCTATCCTTTTACATGTTGGAAACTACTGAAATATCTCTTTACTTGCTTGAATTTCTCTTTTAAGTGACAGAATAAGAACCACAAAAGGGAACTTTTAACAATAAACAACAAAGAGCTTAATTAACAACCTCTTAGATGACTTCAGAGAAGTGAAGGGTACATCTTAAGAAATAACATGGAATACATAGTTGGTACTATAAAAAGTCTTAAAAATATTCATGGCTTTTGGCCCAGCATTTCTGTGTCTAAAATTTTATTCTGAGAAATAAAGTCATATGCAAAGATTCACATACAAAGAGTAGAAAATTAGAAATGAACTAAATGCTTCCAAATGGGAGAATGTTTAAAAACTATAGAGACTTCCCTGGTGATCCAGTGGCTAAGGCTCCTCGCTCCCAATCCAGGAGGCCTGGGTTTGTTCCCTGGTCAGGGAACTAGATCCCACATACTGTAACTAAAGATCCCGCATGCCCCAACTAAAAGGTCTCACGTGCTGCAACTAATAAACTATGACATTTTCATACAATAGAATATCTTATAGTCTTCAGAAATGAAGTTATTAAAGTAAATTCATGAACCTGTAGGACATGCTGGTTTTTGCTTTGAAAAGTAAATCACAAATAGTGTATATAGTAATATTTCATCTTGAGCAGTATAAGGCTCTGGACTCTACTACTCAGTATGTGAAATCTTGGATAAGTTACTGGGCATCTCCAAGCCTCAGAGTAAGTTATTTGACATTTATCTGTAAAGAAAACAATAGCAAAAATCACATAGTGTTATTATAAAGATTACATCCTATTTGTCACATTTATGTATTTTGTTAGCTATGATTATTATTAATTATCTATTATTAATACATCAATATGCCAACATATACAGATCTTTCTCAACTTCTAAGGGATTGTAACCAGTCAACAAATTGTAAATTAAAAATATTAAGTAGAAAATGCTTTTAATACACCTAACCTATCAAATAATGGCAGAAAATGAAGAGGAACTAAAGAGTCACTTGATAAAGGTGAAAGAGGAGAGTGAAAAAGCTGATTTAAAACTCAACATTTGAAAAACTAAGATCATGACATCCAGTCCTATCACTTCATGCAAATAAGTAGAGAAGATGTGGAAACAATGTCAGATTTCATTTTCTTCACCTCCAAAATCACTGCAGGTGGTGACTGCAGCCACGAAATTAAAAAATCCTTGCTCCTTAAAAGAATAGCTATGGCAAACTTAGACAGCGTATTAAAAAGCAGAGACATCACTTTCCTGACGAAAGTGAAAGTGAAGTTGCTCAGTCGTGTCTGACTCTTTGCAACCCCATGAACTGGGGCCTACAGGATCCTCCATCCATGGGATTTTCCAGACAAGAGTACTGGAGTGGGTTGTCATTTCTTTCTCCAGGGGATCTTCCTGACCCAGGGAGTGAACCCAGGTCTCCCTTCCTGACAAAGGTCCATATATTTAAACCCATGGTTTTTCCAGTAGTTGTGCATGGATATGAAAGTTGGACCATAAAGAAGACTAAGTGCGGAAGAATTGATGCTTTTAAACTTTGGTGTTGGAGAACACTCTTGAGAGTCCCTTGGACAAAAAGGAGATCAAATCAGTCAATCTTAAGAAAATCAACCCTGAATATGCACTGGAGGAACTGATGCTGAAGTCGAAGCTCCAATACTTTGGCCACCTGATGGGAGGAGCCGACTCACTGGAAAAGTCCCTAGTGCTAGGAAAGATTGAAGGCAGGAAGAGAAGGGGATGACAGAGGATGAGATGGTTGGATAGCATCTCTGACTCGATGGACATGAGTTTGAGCAAGCTTCAGGAGTTGGTGATGGACAGGGAACCTGGCATGCTGTGATTATGGGGTCACAAAGAATCAGACATGACTTAGAGACTAAACAACAACCTACCAAATATCGTAGCACAGCCTAGCCTACCCTAAAAGTGCTCAAGACCTTTATTTTATAAAGAGATGAAGGAACTGAGGTTCAGTTGTGTGTGTGTAAGTGCATGCTCACTCATGTCTGACTCTTTGTGATCCTATGGACTATAGCCTGTCAGGCTCCCCTGTCCATTGAATTTTCCAAGCAAGAATACTCGATCAGGTTGCCCTTTCCTTCTCCAGGGGATCTTCTTAACCCAGGGATCAAACCCACATCTCTTGAGTATTTTGCAATGGCAGATGGGTTTTTCACAAGCTGAGCCAACAGAGAAGCTCCAGAGGTTCAATTACTAAATGCTCTTTGTAAGTGACAGAGCTGAGGCTTAAACTTGGTTTGTTAACTGTGTTCTCAGTTCTATTTTCTTTCTGAGAGCAGACATTTAGCAATTATATGTAATAAAGTATTCAATTAAATGTTGTTAATGATAAATCAGAAAATTGATGAGCTTCTTAGGAAATAAGGTGAATAAAAATAACTTCTGGATAGTTAAAAATAAGCAACATTAGGAAGCAAATTTTCCATTTGTAGCTACTTCTTTACTCATGCAATTTAGAGGCATAATGACCCTAGTGGAGATAGTACATCCAAAAAAAAAAAAAAATCAATTAACCCTCCCATATTCAACTAAAACACTAAAAATTCATCTATGATAGTTCATTGTGTATAGAAATATGTATACATATACCCCCTGGTTTTTGCATTTCCTTCCCACTGAGTTCACCGCAGAGTGTTGAGCAGGTTTCCCTGTGCCATGTAGTAGGTTCTCATTAGGGCAAATTACATTTTTAAAAGTTTTAATCCTCTCACAGATTTATTTACTTATCCTGCAAAAGGAACACACACCTTTACAACTTAAAACACTTTTTGTGTCCTTTTGAAGATTTATTTGGTCTCAGTCCTCTTTTTCTCTTTTTTACTTTTTACTTTGTTTTTGAAATTACCTAATCTGTGGGCGATTTATTCACTCTTTTCATTTTCATTCTATTCTTTCTAAGCTACTCTTCATCATAGCTTCACTAATCTTGTTTTCTTTGTTACACAAATGTTATATTTAATTCTGATCATTTTTGCTTTCTCTAAATGATTTTTCAATTGCCTCTTTCCTTACCTAATTTTCAAATTGACTCTCCCCCTTTATTTCTAAGTATCTGTCATTTATCTACATCCTTAAATTACTGCATCCCTTATAGATCTTTGAGTAGTCACACAATTTTTCAGCTCTTGATTAGGTGCTTTGAGATGTGTTACATTTTATGTTCTTCCCCATATTAAAAGATTCAAGTAGTGTCTTATATCAATGATACTTAAAAAAAATATATTTTAATTATTTATTTGGCTGTGCCAGGTCTTCATTGTGGCATGCGGGATCTTTAGCTGTGGCATGGAACTCTTAGTTGCAGCATGTGGGATCTAGTTCCCTGATCAGGGACTGAACCCAGGTCCCCTGCTTTGGGAGCCAGGAGTCTTAGCCAATGGACCACCAGAGAATTCCCTTCATCTATATTTTATATTATCAATTCTCTATATACAACTGAAGAAATTGATTTTTTTTTTTCTATGTAGATAATCCCCAACTCATTAACTTCAAATTTACAAATACCTGCCCTACTGTGGAGCTTCCTTGGTGGCTCAGAAAGTAAAGAATCTGCCTGCAACTCGGGAGACCTGGGTTCAGTCCCTAGGTTGGGAAGATCCTGTGGAGAAGGAAATGGCAACTCACCCGAGTATTCTTCCCTGGAGAATTCCATGGATAGAGGAGCCTGACAGGCTATAGTCCATGCGGTCCCAAAGAGTGGGACACGACTGAGCCACTCACACTTTCACTTTTTCACCTCTGTACACCAAGACTCACCAGAAGTCACTGGATCCTTCAGAGAGACAAAGGAGGCGTGAGGCTATGTATGAGTAATAGGAACAATTAGGCGAACTGATTTTTTTTTAACTAGAGGAAATTTGCTACCAAATATCTTCTAAATATTTTTTTAAACTCCAGTGATCTCTCCCTAGGAAAATTAAGGAGTGTTAGCTGCAATTCATGGAGTCGCAAAGAGTTGGACATGACTGAGCGACTGAACTGAACTGAATCATAGATCTCATACACTTGACCACGAGCTTAATAGCTTCCTAATACCTGGCAGAGACACCAGGACTAAAGTCAGGATTTGAAACTCCGTGTTCAAGAGAAAAAGAAAACCTCCCATCATCTTTTCCCTTCTTGCTCCTCTTCTTTTCTTTGTCTCTTTCTCTTCCCTCTCCTTTCTTCTCTTCTTCTTCTCTCTTGTACTTTACGACTCTTTCCTCCCAGGTCTCAAGACTAAGGCTGATTCTAGCAGAATTACTGTGAAGGTAGAGTTTTAATCATTGAACAGAATTTGGTGGGCCACTTTTGGAATTTAGCCACCACTTACCACATTGCTGCCATGGAAAGTATTTCCCAGTTACAAAGCCAAAGGAAACAATTAGTGAATAAAAAGAAGGAACACAAGCATTTTTAAGAGGCAAACTGACTTGTTTCGTTTTCCAGGCGTGAACCTTGCATTCTACTTCCAAGTTCTTGGTCTTCCCAACTAAATAGTTATGCTTTATGTTTCTTCAAAATCAGGTAGGTCTTTCAGTAAATGCTTTGGAATTTCGCTCAAATCTGCTTGCATATGGGGTGCACTGTAGTTTCTCTTCTCCTTCTCACTCTTGTCACTGAATCTGATTTTACTGCCTTCTGCACTGTTCTCTTTTAGCCAGACTCACTGTGCAGTCGATTCAGCCTCAGTTTTTACTGCACGGTTCACTCTTGTCCTCCTTGTGTTCCCACCGCTGCACATCAGTCCTTGCCATGGCCTTCTTCTGGGCACACCACTCCAATCCCCTTGTCATATCATATGAATACTTTTATGCCCGCTCATTATCTCTTTAGTGCTTTGAAGTGTCATCTCTGTCCTCTAATATGCACCTTATTTTTTTTTCTTAACATATATTAACTTTTAAGATATTTCACTTTTTCTTGCCATCGTTTCGTTTTATGAAAGGGGTGTACCTGACATAGGTTCTTTATCTCTTTGGTGGATAAAGTTAAAATTTCTCTCTCTGATAGTTTTTATTGGTACAGACTCCATTGTACTCTTTCTCCTTCCTGGCTTCCTTGCCTCCTTTCCTATCTTTATCCTCTACTCTTCTTTCCTGGTGTTGGGTCTACCCCACATAGTGGTCTCTCTTTATTGCCATATCATTTTTTAAAAATAAGGATTGATTTATTTATTTTTGGCCGTGTTGGGTCTTCCTTGCTGCACAGGCTTTTCTCTAGTTATAAAGAGTAGGGCTACTCTTCATTGCAGTACAAGGGCTCCTCATTTCAGTGGCTTCTCTTGCTATGGAGCACAGACTCTAGGGTCATCAGGCTACAGGCTACAGCAGCTCGTGGGCTCAGTAATTGCAGCTCTGGGGCTCTAGAGCTCAGGCTCAATTGTTTTGGCCCACAGGCTTAAATGCTCTGCAGTATGTGGGCTCTCCCTTGATCAGGGATCGAACCTGTGTAACTTGCATTGACAGGTGGATTCTTGACCACTGAGGCACCAGAAAAGCTTGCCCCTATCATTTAAAAGTGTATTTTTTAATTTGTTTATTGTGTCAGGTCTTAGTTGAGTCACGCAAGATCTTCCATTGCAGCTCATGGACTCTCTAGTTGTGGCATGCAGGCTCAGTAGCCCAGTGGCATGTGGGATCTTAGTTCCCTGATCAGGGATCAAACCTTCTTCCCTGGCATTGCAAGGTGGATTCTTAACCACTGGGCCACCAGGGAAGTCTCTGCCCCTATCATTTTGAAGAAAACTTTCCATGCACCCACACATGTTTTCCACCACAGTTTCAGTCCTTATTGGAGTCAGGACAGCACTAGCTCTTTCCTTCAGAATGACACCTTCTAAGATGTTTGACTTCCACCTGAAACATCCTGCCAATCTGCCTTTGCTTGTGTTAATGTACTACCCTAGCATGTCCTAGACTATCTGTAATGTCAAGCCTAGACAGGGATGATAAGATCTTAAGCCACTGAAAGATCAGATAGGTGTTCGCATCTTTCTCTAGCTATTCATGCCTTACTTCTGCAGGATATAGATGGTGACTTCTTCCACAGAACCCATGCTCATCAGTAATTCTGAGGGTTCCTTTGGCTTTTACACTGTAAACAGATAGCCTCTTGGGGCTAACAAACAGGCTAACGAAGAGAAAATGAAAAAGGTCAAGGAATAGGGAAGTATGCAGTGGTTTTTTTTGTTTGCTTAAATGCCAAGATGCAGAAAGGCATGACTTTTGTTTTCCATATTAAGGGTGATTATGTGCTGGAGATGAGAAGTAGGGGAATAATGTGCATTCAGACTACAACAGCCAAGGGGCTTCCCTGGTGGCTCAGTGGTAACGAATCTGCCTGCCAGTGCAAGAGACATGGGTTTGATCTCTGGTCTGGGAAGATCCCACATGCCATGGAGCAACTCAGCCCATGCGCCACAACTACTTGAGTGTGTGCTCTGGAGCCTGGGAATCGCAACTTTTGATCCCATGTGCCACAACTACTGAAGCCCACATGCCCTAGAGCCAGTGCTCTGCAACGAGAGAAGCCACAGCAACGAGAAGCCCACATACCATGACTAGAGAGTAACCTCCGCTCTCCCCGACTAGAGAAAGCCCACTCACAATGAAGACCCAGCACAATGATATATAAATAAATTTTTAAATCTACAAGAAAAAACATACAACTGCCAAGACGGTAAAGAGATAGAAGCATAATTTCCCCTTCAGATCTCTTCTCTAGCAATAAACGGTCTTTTTATCTCTTTGTCTTTGATTCTCAGGTGTAGTTTATAATGGCCTTCACTTTCTGTTTAAATAACACTATGACTCAATAGTGTATTACCAAAGATGATTGCTGCTAAAGACTTTACCTTACTCTACACTCAAGTACGGTTTAATGATATCCCAGTACGTGCTGTTAGGCCTTAGTTATGGTTATTTTATTCCTAATTAGCACATTAATTTAGGCTTTTATATTTCACGTGCACTTGTATTCCTTTAAAAAGTTCTTTTTCCCCTTTATTCAAAGTAAATGAGGCATTATGTGTTTGCGTTGTATTTATTAAGCACACTTCATGTACATTTCATACCCATTATGCATTGAGCACTTAGCAAATTGCCTGGCACATCCTTAGTTTTTTTTTTTCAGTTGCTTTATTGAGATACAATTCACATACCACACAATTCATCCATTTAAAGTGTATGATTCAGGACTTCCCTGGTGGTCCAGTGGTTAAGAATCTGCCTTGCAATGCCAGGGATATGGGTTTGATCCCTGGGTGGGGAACTAAGACCCCACATACTGCAGAGGAACTAAGCCCTAGCACCCCAACTGGAGAGTCCATGTGTCACATGACATAATGAAGATCCATGTGCCACAACTAAGACTGTGCAGCTAAATAAGTATTTTAAAAAACAATGACTTTTTTTTTTATATTTAAACAGTTGTACAATCATCACAACCTCAACCAATGAGTAATCTAGTTTCTGTCTCTATTGACTTGCCTATTTTGGACATTTTATATAAATGGAATCATAAAATATGTGGTCTTTTTGTGACTGATTTCTCTCACTTGGTATAATGTTTTCAAGGTTCATCCATATTGTAACACATACCAACGGTTCATTCTTTTTCATTCCCAGATAATACTCCATTGTAGGGATATACCACATTTTTTACATTCATTAGATGATGGACATTTGAGTTGCTTCTACTTTCTGGCTATTATGAATAACGCTGCTACGAACATTCATAAAGTCTCCTTGTATGCATATGTTTTCCTTCCTGCTGGAGTGGAATACTTATAAGTATACTTAGGAGTGGATTTGCTAACTCATACCATAACTGTTTAACCTTTTGAGGAACCATCTCGTTGCTTTCCAAAGTGGCTGCATCATTTTACATCCTTCAGTAGTGGTGTATGGAATGTTCCTATTTCTCCAAATTTTCACCGATAGTTTTTATTTTCTGTCTTTTTTATTATAGCTAATCTAATAGATGTGTAATGGTATCTGACTGTGGTTTTGATTTGCATTTCCCTGATGGCTAATCACATTGCATATCTTTTCAAGTGCTTATTGGACATTTGTATATCTTTGGAGGAATACCTACTTAGATCCCTTGTGCCTGGCACATTTTAAGCACTCATTAAAATTTTCAAATAATTAGATGAATTATGAAATTTAATTGCCATCGAAACCAAGTAAAGTTGATTTTTTTTTTTTTTTTTTGGCCACACCATGCATCATCTTAGTTCTCCAATCAGGGATCAAACCTGTGTTCCCTGCATGTAAAGTATGGAGTCCTAACCATCAGGGGAGTCCAAACAGATTTTATTATTTCAATTTTGTACATGAGAATTAGAAGGTGATATGATTTACCCAAGGCCACACTGAAGGCCAGCTGATTATTTATCCCTTTGGATTCAGTCTCTCTGCTACTGGGGCCAAAATACTTTTGTCAAGGCCCTACCATATATCTGTAGAGATCACAGCCACTGTGAGTATCAGCCTTTGAGAATGACTACTTTATATCTTCCCACCAAGTTCCATAAAAGCCTGCAAATCAGAATACCTGTACTTGGCCTTAAATAAATCTGATTAGTACACTTCATTCTTGTGCAGTTAATTTGTTACCTGTCTTTGATTTGGTTCGTTTTTCCAGGGACATTCTAGGTGACAACAAAATGAGGTATTTAGGCCCATTTCAGAGATGACTCAAAGAGAACAACCAAATCCCTTTACTTTCAACATTTTGTAGGAAGACCATTCCTAGAGACGTCAAAGTTCATGTGGAAGGATATATTTATTTTCTGACCAAAGAGGAAAATTGTTGTGTTGTTTGGTCACTAAGTCGTATCTGACTCTGGTATCCCATGGATTGTAGCCGGCCAGGTTCTTCTCTTCATGGGATTTCCCAGTCAAGAATACTGGAGTGGGTTACCATTTCCTTCCTCAGGGGAGCTTCCCAACCCAAGGATTGAACCCATGTCTCCTGCATTGGCAGGCAGATTCTTTACCACTGAGCCACCAGGGAAGCCCCAAGAGGGAAATATTGGCATTCATATCACTCTTTGTTTTAAAACAGCAAGTGTTATGTCTACTGCGCAGCCCTGTAAAGGAAAGGAGTACTCTTTTCAAGGTTGAGTTATCTTTGTAAAGCTCATTTCTTTGGCAGACCCCATCTAATGCCCCCCAACAGTGATGAGTCATTTCTATAGTAGCTCACCCCTTCACCCTCCTATGTGTTGCTTCCTCTTCCTACTGAAGTTCCAGAAGGGTGATGGGTTTTTCCCTGAGTTACGGAGTTTGTTGTAACCAGTGCAAAGTCCACTCAGCAGCAGCCCTGCTGTTGACCCCAGAAGTGGCACCAGAGTGCTGCATGTTTTCTGCCTTGCTGCCCGCCTACAGAGGCCGAGCAGCACAGATGTGGAACAGCCCTGGAAACCTGCCAATGTAAACAAACGGAAGCTCTCATCATTAGCCCACACTGCACCACTGACTCAGGTGTTGAACTGCATCCAGGTCTGATTTTACTTCCTCAGGCCTTTCACTAAATATAAAATGACTGCAACTGACTTTTTATGTACCGAGATGCTCCTTTCTCACTATGGACTGGCTATGTAGGAATGGATTGTTTTCATAGACCTGAGGTGTGTTATTACATATTTTTGTTTCTCTCAGATGCACTAAAGTTGCTTTCTTTGGCTGCCCTGGTGGCTCAGTGGTGAGGAGTCTGTCTGCCAATGCAGGAGACATGAGTTCAATCCCTGACCAGGGAGGGTCCCACATGCTGCGGAGCTACTAAGCCTGTGTGCCACAACTATTGAGCCTGTACTCTAGAGCCCAGAAGCCACAGCTACTGAAAGCCTACTTGCCCTAGGGAAACCACCACAATCAGAAGCCCATTCACTGCAATTAGAGAGTAGCCCCCACTCGCCACAACTAGAGAAAAGCCTGTGCAGCAGTGAAGACCCAATACAGCCAAAAATAAATAAATAATAAAATTTTGAAGATTGCTCTCTTCAAAATAAAACTCAGTTTCTGGACCAAGTATCAGGGAACTGATTTAACATCAGCATGCATAGGACACTGAGGGTGGTAGTTTTCTAAAGGAAGATGTTGATGTGTTAAGTGCACTGTTCCAGGGGACAAAGTTAGATGATATTTTAGTCACTGATTCAGAGTCAGAATCCTATGAACTCTAGGATCACAAAACTGGGAATTCTTCAAACTGGCTAGTACCTCAGAGGCCACCTCATCTAGCCTCTCATTCAGTGAAACAATTGTCTCCATTGTGAGCATAAGGGATGGCCACCCAGCACCCACTGAAATACTTCAGGTGATGGAGACTTCCCTTCTTACAGGTGGGTCTGCTTCACTGCAGGAAACTTCTGGTCCTTAGAATGTTCCTCTTTAACCTGAGATTCTCTGTTCTCAGATTTTTCTTTTTAAAGGAGGTCTTTTATACCAACAATAATATTGTCAGAAAAGCAACTTGTACAGAAGATAAATCACTAAACTTCTCACTTTAAAATGTTCAATGGGTGGCGAAATGGTAAAATGCAAATAACTAACTCCCAGACCAACCACGAGCTAATCATTCTACCACGTTTGATCTCTCGAGTTTGGAGACGCTGAAAACACACTTTCTGAGCACTTGAGTTATGGGATGTGTGTGTTCTAGGTTCTCAGACTAGAGAATCTTAGATTGGTTTAGGCTGAAGTTTTTTAAAGTTGTGTTAGAATTAACAGTAACACAATTTATGTTATAGACTAGACATTTAATAGAAAATGTTTTGAAATTGAGGTAAAAATGCCTAATTCTCTATAGTTTTGACTTAATTAGTCTCGCTTTGTTCTTTGACAATATTTTGGTTTATTTTTGCTTATTACAGAAATTTTACTTTGATTTTAGACAAATTTACGTACAAATTAGAGTGATAGATAACAGAATTTATCTTTTTCACCCTCAAAAGATTCTAGGAGAACTTCCCTGGTGGTGTAGTGAATAAGAATCTGCCTGCTACAGCAGGGGACATGGTTTCAATCCCTGGTTCTGGAAGATCCCCTGGGGGAGGAAATGGCAACCCACTCCATTATTCTTGCCTGAAGAATCCCATGGACAGAGGAGCCTGGCAGGCTACAGTCCATAGTGTTGCAAAGAGTTGGACACGACTGAAGGGGTTTAGCACACATGTACCCCTCAAAATCACTGCAGATGGTGATTGTAGCCATGAAATTAAAAGATGCTTACTCCTTGGAAGAAAAGTTATGACCAACCAAGATAGCATATTCAAAAGCAGAGACATTACTTTGCCGACTAAGTCAAGTCTAGTCAAGACTATGGTTTTTCCAGTAGTCATGTATGGATGTGAGAGTTGGATTGTGAGGAAGGCTGAGCACCAAAGAATTGATGCTTTTGAACTGTGGTGTGGTGTTGGAGAAGACTCTTGAGAGTCCCCTGGACTGCAAGGAGATCCGACAAGTCCATTCTGAAGGAGATCAGTCCTGGCTGTTCTTTGGAAGGAATGATGCTAAAGCTGAAACTCCAGTACTTTGGCCACTTCATGTGAAGAGTTGACTCATTGGAAAAGACTCTGATGCTGGGAGGGATTGGGGGCAGGAGGAGAAGGGGACGACCGAGGATGAGGTGGCTGGATGGCATCACTGACTCGACGGACGTGAGTCTGAGTGAACTCCGGGAGTTGGTGATGGACAGGGAGGCCTGGTGTGCTGCGATCCATGGGGTCGCAAAGAGTCGGACAAGACTGAGCGACTGAAATGAACTGAACTGAACTGAACCCCTCAAGAACAGTGTCACATCATGCCTCTTTCCCCCCAGTCTTCCTAAGCCAGTTTCTTTCACACAAAAGAAATGTTTTTATTTTAAATGCTTTTAGCCACCGTGGCTCCCGTTTGAATCACCTCCAAGATTTTCACATCTCACTTTACTCAGATAACTTCTATAAAAAAATGCATTCTTCTAAAAGCATGCCTAATGTTTTAATGGAAAAGTTAAAATGAAAATCAGCTGATGATATTAGGAAGAAATGAACAACAGTGGCTCAAAGGCGAGGTGTGAATGAACAAGGATAACGGAAATGACGGCAGGTTTAGGCTTTGAGATGGAGTGTTAATGGCTCACTTGCCTTGGGGTCCCCGGTGTGAAGTGGAAATGTCCTCATGTCAGTAATAGGGCAGAAGGTCTCATTTAATTAAACAAATTTTAGCCTTCAGAGCAAAAGCCTAAAAAGAAATCATTTCTCTTTGCTGATAGCTTCTTCCTCTTTGCCCTGACTTGGATTAATAACCAGTTTGATCTTTGTTATAACATTTACACTTACACACACAATTCTTGAAACTAATAGGGAAAACAGGAAACTTCCTTCAACACATCCATACTGTGTATTTAGCTAGCCATCTGAGGCTGTTTCCCAAGGCTGCAGGGAGCAGGTGTCAGTGGCATGGACACCAGTGACAGAAGGATGGAGGACTTTCTCTGTTTCCAAAAGCTATCACTGTATCTAGGACCCAAATTGTTCTACAATATTGCAAGCATTGCTCAGAGACTTGAAAGAGTAGGGTGTGCATTTCACATGCCTTTCATTTTTCAACATCAGTTCAAATATGAGATTTCGACATTCTAGGAATCAGCGAACTAAAATGGACTGGAATGGGTGAATTTAACTCAGATGACCATTATATCTACTACTACGGGCAGGAATCCCTCAGAAGAAATGGAGTAGCCATCATGGTCAACAGAAGAGTCTGAAATGCAGTACTTGGATGCAATCTCAAAAACGACAGAATGATCTCTGTTCGTCTCCAAGGCAAACCATTCAATATCACAGTTATCCAAGTCTATGCCCCAACCAGTAA
>SJYT01056529.1:506511-537982 GCA_006410635.1 Cephalophus harveyi
GCACAATTGCACTCATCTCACATGCTAGTAAAGTAATGCTCAAAATCCTCCAAGCCAGGCTTCAGCAATACGTGAACCGTGAACTCCCTGATGTTCAAGCTGGTTTTAGAAAAGGCAGAGGAACCAGAGATCAAATTGCCAACATCCACTGGATCATGGAAAAAGCAAGAGAGTTCCAGAAAAACATGTATTTTTGCTTTATGGACTATGCCAAAGCCTTTGATGTGTGGATCACAATAGACTGTGTGGATCACAATAAACTGTGGAAAATTCTGAGAGGGATGGGAATACCAGACCACTTAACCTGCCTCTTGAGAAATCTGTATGCAGGCCAGGGAGCAACAGTTAGAACTGGACATGGAACAACAGACTGGTTCCAAATAGGAAAAGAAGTACGTCAAGGCAGTATATTGTCACCCTGCTTGTTTAACTTCTATGCAGAGTACATCATGAGAAACGCTGGACTGGAAGAAACACAAGCTGGAATCAAGATTGCTGGGAGAAATATCAATAACCTCTGATATGCAGATGACACCACCCTGATGGCAGAAAGTGAAGAGGAACTCAAAAGCCTCTTGATGAAAGTAAAAGAAGAGAGTGAAAAAGTTGGCTTAAAGCTCAACATTCAGAAAACGAAGATCATGGCATCTGGTCCTATCACTTCATGGGAAATAGGTGGGGAAACAGTGGAAACAGTGTCAGACTTTATTTTGGGGGGCTCCAAAATCACTGCAGATGGTGACTGCAGCCATGAAATTAGAAGACGCTTACTCCTTGGAAGAAAAGTTATGACCAATCTAGATAGTATATTCAAAAGCAGAAACATTACTTTGCCAACTAAGGTCCGTCTAGTCAAGGCTATGGCTTTTCCTGTGGTCATGTATGGATGTGAGAGTTGGACTGTGAAGAAGGCTGAGCGCAGAAGAATCGATGCTTTTGAACTGTGGTATTGGAGAAGACTCTTAAGAGTCCCTTGGACTGCAAGGAGATCCAACCAGTCCATTCTGAAGGAGATCAACCCTGGGATTTCTTTGGAAGGAATGATGCTAAAGCTGAAACTCCAGTACTTTGGCTACCTCATGTGAAGAGCTGACTCACTGGAGAAGACTCTGATGCTGAGAGGGATTGGGGGCAGGAGGAGAAGGGGACGACCGAGGATGAGATGGCTGGATGGCATCACGGACTTGATGAACGTGAGTCTGAGTGAACTCCGGGAGATGGTGATGGACAGGGAGGCCTGGCGTGCTGCGATCCATGGGGTTGCAAAGAGTCGGACACGACTAAGCGACAGAACTGAACTGATGAGATTTGTACACATTTAGGAGACTCGGTTGTTTAAATGATCACTGAGGGTTAAAAGATTTCTGGAGCCTCCAAACCCCTGTAGGGTCACTAACTTACTCGCTGTTGTGAGAGAAAGTTTTTTTCAGCTCTCCAATGCTTCCATTGCCAATAGAAATAAGTCCAGAAGTGACTTCTTTTCTGGGATGTAATTTGGATTAAACTTCCTAATTGGTGGCAGAATAAATGATAAATTACACGTGCCTTAGTGCTGGCCATTTCCTCTGTCTGCAAAGCCTTTCAGCCCCAACACTTCCTATGGGTCAAGACCAAGCTCTTGACACTGCAACTTCATTTCCCTCCTTGGAAGTTATCAAATCCCTCTCCTGAAGTCTTACAGTACTTTGTCTCTACCTACTGTTTAAACTGTATGCCTTATTTCTCTAACTGAAAAAAAAACTTTGAGAGAAGGTCTGTTTCATGCAGCTTCATGCCTCTCCTAATGCTGGACTTTCCTAGTGGTCTAGTGGTTGAGAATTTGCCTACCAATGCACGGGACACAGGTTCAATCCCTGATTTGGAAAGATTCTACATGCCACAGGGCAGCTAAGCCTATGTGCCACAACTATTGAAGTCCACTCACCCTAGGTATTGAAGTCGACTCACCCTAGAGCCCATGATCTGCAACAAGAGAAGCTACCACAGTAAGAAGCCTGCATATAGCAATGAAGACCCAGAGCAGCCAAAAATAAATAAACAAAAAGACCTAGTTAATTATTTAAAAAAAAAAAAAACCTAGTGCTTTTCTTGGCATATAGTGGGTGCCTAGTAAATATGTACTGAATAAATGGGTGCTAAATTGAAAATGCTTAATAATAAGAGTGATAGATGAATAGTCCTGGGTTTCTTTTTTTTTTTTTTTATATCTAGCTGATACATAGAGGGGAATTCAAAGAAGCTTTCCCTTAAGTGGCTTTACAGGCCAGGGCTGCTGGTGGTTGTCATATGAAAACTATAAGCAATTCAGTTATTTGAGGTCATGTAGACAGTCCAATTGCAGCCATGAAATTAAAAGACGCTTACTCCTTGGAAGGAAAGTTATGTCCAACCTAGATAACATATTCAAAAGCAGAGACATTACTTTGCCGACTAAGGTCCGTCTAGTCAAGGCTATGGTTTTTCCAGTAGTCATGTATGGATGTGAGAGTTGGACTGTGAAGAAAGCTGAGCGCCGACAAATTGATGCTTTTGAACTGTGGTGTGGTGTTGGAGAAGACTCTTGAGAGCCCCTTGGACTGCAAGGAGATCCAACCAGTCCATTCTAAAGGAGATCAGTCCTGGCTGTTCTTTGGAAGGAATGATGCTAAAGCTGAAACTCCAGTACTTTGGCCACCTCATGAGAAGAGCTGACTCATTGGAAAAGACTCTGATGCTGGGAGGGATTGGGGGCAAGAGGAGAAGGGGACGACAGAGGATGAGATGGCTGGATGGCATCACAGACTCGATGGACATGAGTTTGAGTGAACTCTGGGAGTTGGTGAAGGACAGGGAAGCCTGGTGTGCTGCAATTCATGGGGTCGCAAAGAGTCAGACATGACTGAGTGACTGAACTGAACTGAACTGAACTGAGACATTCCAATATTCTTGTCTGGAGAATCCCGTGGTCAGAGGAGCCTGGCAGGCTACAGTTCATAGGGTCACAAAGAGTTGGACATGGCTGAAGCAAATGAGAACATATGCATGCAGACAGGTTCCCATTCACCCTGAAAAACATAACTAATCCAAGGTGTAGTAGCTTGGATATGTAAGATCTGGGGGCTTCCCTGATGGCTCAAGCAGTAAAGAATCTGTCTGCAATGCAGGAGATGCAGAAAATTCGGGTTTGATCCCTGGGTCGGGAAGATACCCTGGAGAAGGAAATGACAACCCACTCCAGTATTCTTGCTTAGAAAATCCCAGCGACAGAGGAGTTTGGCAGGCTATATAGCCCATTGGGATGAAAAAGTTGGACACAACAGCATGAATGCGCTTCACTGTAAGATCTGGAAGATGCTCATAACCCCTCTAAAGTAGGAAGCAGAAAAATAACATTACATATGTTCTAATCTTTTGCATGATATCTTTTTACCTGTTCCTTCTTGTTTTACTATTTTGTCAGTCTTTTAGGTAAGACTAGTATTTTTACCCTAATTAGACAATGACACATCACGATGCACTAATTTGTTAACCTATGTTCACAAATCATTTAATTACCACTGCTGGCTTTGATGTGCTGTTATTATTCAGATATGGGAGTAATGATTCGACAGCCAACAGGAAGAAACTCATTATTTTCTGGGATATGTTGTTGTTATTTTCAGTGTTTTTAAAACACTTTAATCAAAACTTAAAAAAAAACACTTTAATCAAAATTTTTAAGAAATCTGACATTGTTCTTATAACTATAGTAAATAAACAGAGTATTAATTGCTGTAATGTGGACAATTATTCAGGGACCAAATAATAATAGCTCCTGAATTTCACAATGAATAGATTTCTCAAAAGAAAAAAAGATAAACTTTTCTTTCTTTTTTTTCTCAATGCCAATTCACAATCTCCCATGATGGGGTACTTTATAAAATGCAGCTTATAATATTGATTTGTGAAGCACTTTGTTGGTTGGGAATAAAAGCACCAGCCTCCTTCCTATTTGATGCTGCTGTATACTGCCCTCACACATTCTTCATCTTCGAGTCCTAATTTCATTTAGTAAACACCTCAGGTCACTCCCTCATCCTGGGAGCTCTGGGTACTTTTGGGTTCTTTCCTTGGCTCCTTGATGAGAAGGGGAACCAGGCTGCTAGGTGCAAACTCCCATCAGGTTTTACAGCTGCTTCTGCTGATAGCTTGTATCCAGGATCAATAATATCATTATGCATTTACGTGCAAACATCAAAATTACTCTAAACAATTACATTCCTACCTTCCCTGTTTAGTTCAGTTCAGTCGCTCAGTCGTGTCCGACTCTTTGCGACCCCATGAATCGCAGCACGCCAGGCCTCCCTGTTCATCACCATCTCTCGGAGTTCACTCAGACTCACGTCCATCAAGTCCATGATGCCATCCAGCCATCTCATCCTCGGTCATCCCCTTCTCCTCCTGTCCCCAATCCCTCCCAGCATCAGACTCTTTTCCAATGAGTCAACTCTTCGCATGAGGTAGCCAAAGTACTGGAGTTTCAGCTTTAGCATCATTCCTTCCAAAGAAATCCCAGGGTTGATCTCCTTCAGAATGGACTGGTTGGATCTCCTTGCAGTCCAAGGGACTCTCAAGAGTCTTCTCCAACACCACAGTTCAAAAGCATCAATTCTTCAGCGCTCAGCCTTCTTCACAGTCCAACTCTCACATCCATACATGACCACAGGAAAAACCATAGCCTTGACTAGACGGACCTTAGTCGCCAAAGTAATGTCTCTGCTCCCCCGATAATAACATATCCAAAGGAAGAGGGATGTCTGTCTGATTATTAAGAGATATCTATGTGAGCCTTATAATAATATTATTGACTTCTTGTTGTTCAGTTGCTAAGTCATGTCCAACTCCTTGTGACCCGGTGAATTGCATGAGGCCAGGCTTCCCCACCCTTCAGTATCTCCCAGAGTTTGCTAAATTCATGTCCATTGAGTCAGTGATGCCATCCAAACAATCTTACCCTCTGTCACCCCCTTCTCCTCCTGCCCTCAATCTTTCCCAGCATCGGGGTCTTTTCCAATTGATTCATATGGTTGCCATTTATCACGTAGCATGTGGATGTTCAGATTGTTATTTATCTTTTAGATTCTTGTCATTTCTTTTCGAGGACACTGTGTATTTTCCAGGGCTGAGACTGTGCCCTCTACCTCTTGGAATCTCTGTATTACCAAGAAACACATGTGCATAGAGTAGTGGTAGACTTTCAAAGAGCCGTTTGTGGTTGGTAAGCAATAAAGGTGATGGCTTCCCAGGTGGCGCTAGCGGTAAAGAATTTGTCTGCCAAATGCAGAAGACGTGGGTTCAATCCCTGGGTCGAAAAGATACCCTGGAGAAGGAAATGACAACCCACTCCAATATTATTGCCAAAGAAGTTCCATGGACAGAGGAGCCTGGTGGACTACAGTCCATGGGATTGCAGAGTCAGACACGACTGAGTACACACACAAACATACATACAGTGAATAAGTAATCTTTTCTCTTATAACTCAAGGTATGGGTAAAGCTGTTTCTATTTTCCTCTAGTGTCAAAACACTCTCTTCCTGTTTTCCAACTTGAGACTTTTAGGTGGCATTGCATACTTCCTTAGAGTGAAAACTCACTTTTCAGCTACAGAAAAAGACAACAAGTAAACACTAATCCAAAGTGTAGATGTGTAGACTTTCCCTACGTCTCTTCTGTTAGGATTAAAGAAAAGCTGATCCGGTGGTATTTTTGCATTTCTCTTTTATCTTCCATCAGACGGCAGGCAGCTTTGCCCATATTTAGGTTTCTGACAGCTTGCAGCTTCATTTCCTCGAGAAGAGCCCATGAAATGCTATTAGCAGATGAGTTTGAAGAGAGACATCTAACTCCTGAAGATTTTGATGGGAAGGTTCTCTAACAACCTGTCTGTCATCAGTGGCATTAGGATAACTTTAATAATACCAGCAGGGTCATGGTGCTGTGATTTCAGCTGACAAAGGCACAGAGGCCAGGCTGTCCTACCCAGTACAAAACTGGGGCACCTCAGAAGTATGTGGAATGGCATAGCTGAATTCCATCACTAATAATGTACTGGTAATTCAGGAAAGTCTAAAAATTTCCTCTGTAGGAATAACTGACCCCCTGGAACTGTTCTTGGAAACACCTTTAAATGATGCTTTTTTAAAGATTGATGAGCCGCAGCTTACAATAAGGGGACACTATCTTTCCTGTTTTGGTCACCTTGGTGCTTTAGTCACTAAGTCTCCGTGTCTGATTCTCATGACCCCACGGACTGCAGCCCACCAGGCTCCTCTGTCCACAGTATTTACCAAGCAGGAATATTAGAGTGGGTTGCCATTCCTTTCTCCAAGGGATCTTCCTGACCCAAGGATCAAGGTCTCCTGTATTGCAAGGCAGATTCTTTACCAACTGAGCCACCAGGGAAGCTTTGGTCCCCTTACCTGAGCTTTTGAGGAGGAGGCCGATGCTCATGGCTCTTGAGATGGCATCATCAGAGGAACCGGATAACCTGATCTGGCGCCTCTAGTGAGTCCATTTCTTCTCCATCAGCTCCTCGTCCCAGGATTCTAATTTGAGGGCAAAAGTGGTATCAAAACACATTTGACCAATCTCTTTCCTAGTAAGGGAATATTAAAACAACAGGTTTACCTGGCCCCTAAACACAATTAAAATTATTGCTTCAACTGATAAGATCTAGTTTTCCTCTTTTTCAGTAAAACACAAATTCCTTAGTTGAAACCAACTAAATGAATAGATACTGACTATTATTACATTTAGACAAAAAAATTATTCTGAGTGTTATGAGGTAAGGAACAATCAGGATCCTTTATTTGTTTTATTTATTTATGTGGTGGGGCTTCGACATTCTCCTGATTATCTCTTTCAATGTCCTAAGCTGATTTGGGGTCCTTGCAGTTAGGTCTTATCTCTGAAATTGCTTATGTTTGGAAACTTTTCACAGATTAACTGAATTAGCTAGAGAATTTGCTTAATCTCTTGGTCTCAATTCAACTGAAAAATCTGCTTGCCACCAAAGAATTTCACTCTAATCTACAAATTCCTCTGACACTGTCAACAGGAAAAGTTACTTGTGGTTAGAGGGACTGAGATTCAGTCCACTCTGAATACTTAAAGAGGGGTGATGGTTAAAATGCATATTTCCAAGCCCCACCCTGGGTTTCTGAATCAGCATCCTAGTTTGAATTCTGCCAAAGGCTGGACCTTAGACAAGGATTTGTCTAAGGTATCAGCAGTGTACTGGTAGAGGGTCTGGGGAAGGGAGACAGGGAAGGAAAATCAGTAAAAGGTATATTAATGAAAGAGTTATCACTGTGGGCAAGTGGGACTCAACTCTAAGGAGACTTGAAAGGCTGCTAGGCACACGCTTCGGAATTTTTCCACCTATAAGCAAGGAAACTGGAGATTTATCCACCAGTTCCTTCCTATTCTTTGTTGATCAAAGGTCGCTCTTGGGAGCATTCACCTCCTGACATGTGGGTGCACACAGAATGCTTCTGAGACAGGAAGCTGTCAGTGTGTATGGAACCGGTCACAAAAGCTGTTGATAAAAGAGAGGATTTCAGCATCTCCTACAATCTGACTCTCTGGACGTGGGGATTGGGAATCTGCATTTTAAACTGCAGATGATTCTAATATTCATAAAATTTGAGAATGGCTACTCTAAAAGGCGCTTTGATCAGGTGACTCCCTTGCTCTACACTTTCAGAGAATCCAAAGTCTTTTAGTATTGGATGAAGAGTCCTCCGGAGTCCAGACTATTTCAACCTGTACAGTTACATTTTCTATTCCACATTTTCCTCCCCGAACTCTGGATCCAGCCATCAGATTGCTTGCAATGACCTGAAAACCAGGCTGTTTTACACTTCGGTGCTCATAATGTTTCAGCTGCGAGTAACAGAAAACTTGACCAACAGTGACGGAAACAAACAAGGATTTCATTTTCTTAACACAGCAGGAAGCCTGGAGATGGTCTGCTGCTGACACTGGCTCCACGACTCAGTAAAGTCAGGGCAGGAGTCTGATTCTTTCAGATTTGCCTTCGTGGTTCCAAGAGGCTGCTGCAGCTCCAGGTGTCATGTCTGTATTCGAGTCAGGAAAGCGCAGCACCACTAAGCAAAAGCTTTCCCAGAAGAATGAACCAAGTTCCCTTAATGTTTCATTGGCCAGAACTGTGCCATATGGCTACCTAAATTGGTGAGCAGATAAGTAAGTATTGCTACCTTGAGTTCTATAGAGGAGGTGGAAAGGCAGATGAGGGTTGGAAAATTGGAAATGGGTTTAGCCTAGACCTTTCTCATCTTCTTTGCCTATGTATGTGTATTAGTTGCTCAGAAGTGTCTGATGCTATGCGACCCTATGAACTGTAGCCAGCCAGGCTCCTCTGTCCACGGAATTTTCCAGGCAAGAATACTGGAGTGGGTTGCCATTCCCTTCTCCAAGGGATTTTCTCCTCCCAGGGATCAAATCTGGGTCTCCTGTATTGCAGACAGACTCTTTACCAACTGAACCATCAGGGAAGTCCCTTGTGTGCTGCAGGATGGCTATTTAACTTTTAAGACTCATTTTTTTTCCCGACTAATATTTTATTTTGAAAATTTTCAAATTCTCAGACAAATTGAAAGCATCGTATAGTATACATCCACTATCTAAATTCTACAACTGACATTTTACAGTATTTGCGTTTTTAAAATTAAAAGAAAAAAATTTTGGCTACACCCTGAGGCATGTGACATCTTAGTTCCCCAAACAGGGATTGAACCCATACCCCTTTTATTGGGAGGCAGAGTTTTAACCAGGGAAGTACCACCAGGGAAGTCCCTTGCTATGCTTTTTGAGTGCTTAGTCGCTCAGTCATATCCGACTCTGTGACCCCATGGAATGGAGCCCGCCAGGTTGCTCTGTCCATGGGATTTCCCAGGCAAGAATACTGGAGTGAGTTTTCATTTCCTTCTCCAGGGGACCCTCCCAATCCAGGGATTAAACTCCTGTCTCCTTTGTCTCCTGCATTGGCAGGCAGATTCTTTACCATTGATGTTTGCTCTAACACATTGCTATTCATCTTATATTTTGGATGCAATTCAAAATAAGTTGCAGATATTAGTACATGCTTGCTCAGTTACTTCAGTCATGTCAGACTCTTTGTGACTCCAGGGACTATAGCCCACCAGGCTCCTTGATTCATGGAAATCTCCAGGCAAGCATACTGAACCGGGTTGCCATGCCCTCCTTCATGGGATCTTCCCCACCCAGGGATCGAACTCCTGCCTCCTGTGTCTCCTGCATTGCAGGTGGACTCTTTACTGCTGAGCCATCAGGGAAGCCCAGATATCAGCACACACCACCCCCCCACACACACAAATTCATCATATACATCATTATCTAGAATTCAATATTTGCGTATAATTCTTGTTTTAGGTAAAATCTACAAGCAATGAAACCCACACATTTTGTGGACCACTCAATGAATTTTGACAAATACATATAACTGTATAACCCAACCCCTAGTCAAGGAAAGTACCACCCACCCCACTCAAAGGCAGTGTTCAGACTTTTCCATAGTAGATTAGTTTTGCTTGTTGTAGAACTTCGTATAAATGTACTCAAATAGTATGTACTCTTAGGTGCAAAACCTGAGATACTTTGAGATGCTTAAAAACTGACTCCTTTGAATATATTTTGTGCATGTGCAGACTTGAAATAGCAACTATAAAAATTTTTTAAACTTATTATTTATCCATTCATCTTTCCCTTGTGATATGTGACTCTTCAAGGGCAAAGATCTTTTCTGTTTGTATTCTTAGCACAGCTCCTGAAGATATTAAATGTCTATTAATGAGCTAATGAAAGGGTGGATTAAACTTACTGGATCATAGTAGCTTAGTAAATTTTAGCTCATTTCCCTCTTTTTTGAATAGCCCTTATCCCATTTCATCAGTTAGCATTGTGGGCATCTGTTTTCCCCACTAGTTATGCCCAACTCAGGCAGGGTTGTACCTTCACAGCCCTAGTGTTTATATAGTACTTGGCACATTATGTACATTGTTTTGAAGTACTTGGCACACAACAGTATGCTGTGACGTATCTATTGTGTGTCTGGCCGCTTAATGATTCTCCTTTCTCATTAGCAAAGGGATCCAAGCGCCTTTGGTGAGAATGGGAAGGCAAGGTGATGCTTTGTTTTCCATGGACCAGAGCTCCATAGTCTGTGGAACTGTGCACAGCTATGTGAAGCATATGTGCTACGTAAGCATATACACAGCTGGGTTATGTGAAGCAGGCAGAGTGGGTCTTTGCCTAGCTTTGATCATGACCATCCACTTACTTGCAGGCTACAAACCCTGTGGTGATAATGCCTGCCAGGGTGTTAACTGATCGCTGACATGGGGCAGGTAGGGGCTCCCAGTGTGGTTTGTATTTGAATTGGGAAATCTGGCTCTTTCCTACTCTGGGGGAAGGGCATGCCCTGCTGTGCTTCCAGGCAATTTGCATTGCTCCTCAATGTAGGTCCCATTCCTGGATTGCCTGTTAAGAGAGGGTACCACCACCACCCCTTGCCTCTGACTGCTAGAGGCCCACTTGGTAGAGCTTCTTCATTTCATCCTCAGATTCTTCACTTCATGGAAAAAATAAATCCCAAAGTGAAATGCTTCTTAAGAAAAAGAGCTCTCACCAAAAGGAGATTGTATTTTCGGTACCATCTTGTGCTTTCCTCCAGCCCACATGAGTGAGCCAATGAAAGTTGTTCATTGTGTCTGACTCTTTGAGACCCCATGAACTATACAGTCCATGGAATTTTCCAGGCCAGAACACTGGAGTGGGTAGCCTTTCCCTTCTCCATGGGATCTTCCCAACCCAGGGATTAAACCCAGGTCTCCCACATTGTGGGCGGGTTCTTTACCAATTGAGCCACCAGGGAAGCTCAAGAATACTGGAGTGGGTAGCCTATCCATTCTCCAGCGGATCTTCCTGACTCAGGGAAAAATTGGATTTGATTCTTGACCAGGAATCAAACTGGGGTCTCCTGCATTGCAGGCGGATCCTTTACCAACAGAGCTACCAGGGAAGCCCACATAAATAAGGGTAAAAGTAGCTGTTTTCTTCAGAGTCAGTGAAAGTGTTAGTCGCTCAGTTATGTCCGACTCTTTGTGACTCCCTGGACTGTAGCCCTCCAGGCTCCTCTGTTCATGGAACTCTCTAAGCGAGAATACTAGAGTGGGTAGCCATTCCCTTCTCCAGGGGCTCTTCCCAGCCCCAGGATCAAACCTGGGTCTCCTACATTGCAGGCAGATTCTTTACTGTCTGAGCCACTAGGGAAGCCCAAACAGCCAAGCTGTCTTCCTGGCTGCTCCTCATTGAATGGGTTTCTTTCTCCCCAAGCCCTATGCCTTCTTCTGTCATCCTCTTTTTATTACTCCGTTTGGAGCCAAGGTCTAGATTAGACCAGTGTAGCCTGATCTTTTTTTTTTTCCCAAAGAATTATAAGCTGTATTGGAAACAGAGGGTTCCATAAAAGTAGAATGCTATGAGTGATTCACACTGTGACATGAAGAATTATAACCTAAATTATCAGGCAGTGTGGCCTGATCTTGTCTTATACTTGCAGGGATATATTAGCATATTGACAGAACCTGGGTCCTGCCTAAGAAAATGACCCTGCAGCCTGTGGTAATGACCTGAGCATCAGACCTGAGTCCCAGCCCGAACTTTGTTTTTTTCTTCTTTTTGCTTTTATCTGGCTGTTCCAGGTCTTAGTTGCGGCACATGTGATCTTTAGTTTCAGTATGTGGGAGCTAGTTCTCAGACCAGGGATCAAAGCAAGACCCCCTGCATTGGGAGTGCAGAGTCTTAGTCACTGGACCACCAGGGAAGTCCCTCAGCCCTAACTTTGCCATTGACTCTCTGTGTTACTTTGGGGTAAGTCACTTCCATGCTCAGGGCCTCAATTTTCCCATTTAGGCTAAGCCCTAGATTCCATCTAAAATCACTGCCAGGTCTAAAATTGTATGAACTATGCAAGAGTCAGGTTCAATTTGAGACGTCAGATTTAGGTTCCACACGAAAAAGACCTCAGCTGGCAGATCAATAAGGTGTCCCAAGAAGTCATTTTTCACCTGTGAGTCTTTCATTCATCATTATCTTCCCTAATCATCTCGTCTCTGGGGCCGGCCCTGGGCTGACAGACCTGTCCAGCTGCACAGCTCTTGTTCTTCTGGTTGGTCAGCAAACACTAGAGGAGGCAAACCCAGCTCCGTTTGTCCTGGCACAGAGCAGGACAGAAGTATTAATCAATTAATCAGTAGCCGCCCGGAAGTGGCTACTGGCTACTGGCAGGAGATGAGAAGGCTTCGTCCAGGTTCACTGAGTGAGGAGAGCGGCCGTGGACTGAGGCAGTGTGGTCGGAAAGGTACAGAGTGTGAAGTCTTCGGTTGAGGGCAGCCGCCACAGTATGCTCTATGCAGGGACACAGCGACTGGAACACCTTGTCTGTGCTAATGAAGCATGGAGCACCATGTGTTTTGTGTTAATGCAGAAGGCTAACTAATGGATTAGCTTGGACAGCTTGTCTCCTCCCAGTGAACGAAGTGGTGACTCTAAAGGGAGGCCAGCACGTTAGCCAGCTTTGGGAGGGGAAGCCAACAAGGACAGAAGCGCAGAGGTCTCACTCATACAGTTTACGGGAATAACCTTACTGGAAAGCTTACCGCCTTTCCCCAATCTATAGCTCAGACACAGAGCTGCTCACTTGTCACACACCATCCATTTATTTCCAGACTTTGGTTCTTAATTAGAGGAGGTATTTTGGACACATATCATGCACCCCATTTCTGATAACAGCACATCTTCTCCACTATCTACAGCTTAAAGTGACTTCATAAGGAATATTTCAAAAGCTAGAGTGCAAGGGGAAAGTGATTTTCAATGTGAAATGCAGTATAAGAAAGAATTGAAAGAGGAAGTCAAGCATTAATCTTTATCCGAGTATCTCAACCATTTCTTTACTGCATGTTGTTATTAAGCATGAATGTACCTAGTGGCTTATGGAAACTTGATAGACCAACATTTAGGTGATTAAAAAGGGGTAAATCCAGAGGCATTTATGCCTTCTACAAAAGGACTCTTCACTTTACTAAAGATTGCCTTCAGGAGTTCTTAAAAAATAAAAAAAGCAGCTTCTCTGAGCACTTAAAATGCGATCTGATTTACATACCTCAGTTGATTCTATTCTAGCTTAACCTAACTTTAAACCTTCTTCCTAGAGACAGCAGAAATGTTATATTCTCTCTTTTCTCTCTCTCTCTCTCGCTTTCCCTTTCCCTCTCTCTACTCATCTGCGTCCCTTCTTTCCCTTCTCCCCCTTTCCGAGGAGCCACACCCTCACCTGGGTCTGGGTTTACTCCAGAAACCTACAATCCCAGGACTGGAAGGGCTGGGAGATATAATCCATTACCAGATCTGACAAATGAAAAATGGGGGTCCCCAAGAGATGAAATGACCTGAGATTATCAAACAAGTTAGTACTACTTCTACTCCACAACATGATCTCCTTATCAAAGTCCCTCACTTTATACCTGTCCATCCTAAACTGTCCCCAAACCCTCAGACTTGTTATGGAATTGCCCCTGGTGAAAAAGCAAAACCCTAGCCCAGAGTCTTACTATGTAACAGTGATCATTTTCAACTTGATGAGAACTAGTTTACCACTCCTTTCCCAGTATGACAGCTCTCTAAAAGCAGTTTGGGGATACTAAGTGGTAGAGGCTGGGAGCCAATGTCCTCATGACTGAGAACATGAAGTCAACCTGGAAAAGCAAGCTGAAGTGGGAAGGGACTTCCCTGGTGGTCCAGTGGATAAGAATCCACCTTCCAATGCAGGGAACTCAGGTTCAATCCCTGGTCAGGGAACTAAGATCCCACATGCCACTGCTCTACTGAGCCCGCCTGGCACAACAAAGATCTCTTGTGCTGCAATTAAGACCTGATGCAGCCAAATAAATATTTTAAAGAAGCTGGAGTGGGAAGCCTGAGAGCAACTTGAATGCTTAGAAGAGAGGGTAACAGAACAGGAAGGTGAGAGAAACTGCAAAGCAAAATTCACTTTGCTTATCCCATATTTTCAAATTCAAAGTAAAAACTGGCTTTCATTATTTTATTGTTATATTTTTTATTACATGTGCCTTAGAGCCTAAGTGTGCTTGAAAACCAGCTCTGAAATTGCTGTCTAGTTAATGGTCTCCATATCCTCATCTCCCACTCTCTTCAATCCATCACAGTCTGGCTTCTGACTCCCAGTCCTGGTTCACACTGACCTCCGTGTTCCTAAACCCAACAGATATATTTTTCAATTCTTATATTACTTAACTTCTCAGCATCACTTGACTCATCAGTTCCCTCATTCTTGAAAATCTGTTTAACTACCAATAAACCAGGTCTTTTGTGTTCCTCCTAACTTTCAGGCAACTCTTTCTTCCCTATTTTATAGACGCACCTTCTTCTCTCTGGCCTTTAAATGTTGGAATAAACTACGGCTCTTCCCAAGACCCTCTTTTTTCTCACTTCAGAACTTCTGTCTGGGTTATCTTGTCATGTCCACATCGATGGCTCTAATTATCACCTACATGAGGATCACTCACAAATTTGTATCCCTAACTCAGACCTCTATGTTTCACATCCATAAATCAACTCTTTTTGGCCCTGTTGTTGGATGTCGTAGGATCTCAAACTTAACACAGGTCAAACCACACTCATGATCTCCATCCCACAAATTGGACTTCTTATATTATTCTGCATGGTACAGCCATGTATTCGTTTGCACAAATGTGAAATGTTGGGGTCACCTTTTACTTCTTCATGTTGTTGTTCAGTTGCTAAGTCGTGCCTGACTGCAGCATGTCAGGCTTTCCTGTCCTATACTCTCTCACTGAGTTGGCTCAAATTCATGTCCATTTAATCCTTGATGCTATTTAACCATTCATCCTCTGCTGCTCCTTTCTCCTTTGCCTTCATTTTTTCCCAGCATCAAGGTCTTTTTCACTGAGTTGGCTCTTTGCATCAGGTGGCCAAATTATTGGAGCTTCAGCATCAGTCCTTCCAGTGAATATTCAGGGTTGATTTCCTTTAGGATGACTGATTTGATCTCCTTGCAGTCTCAAGAGTCTTCTCCAGCACTGCAATTTGAAGGCATCTATTCTTTGGTGCTCAGCCTTCTTTATGGTGCTACTCTGAGCATAGCTTTGATTATATGGACCTTTGCTGGCAAAGTGGTGTCTCTGCTTTTTAATATGCTGTCTAGTTTTGTCATAGCTTTCCTTCCAAGGAGCAAGTGTCTTTTAATGTCAAGACTGCAGTCACCATCTGCAGTGATTTTGGAGCCCAAGAAAATAAAGTCTGTTACTGTTTCTACATTTTCCCCTTCTATTTGCCATGAAGTGATAGGACAAGATGCCACGAACTTAGTTTTCTGAATTTTGAGTTTTAAGTTAGCCTTTTTACTCTCCTCTTTCACCCTCATTAAGAGGCTCTTTAGTTTCTCTTTCCTTTCTACCATTAGTATGGTATCATCTGCCTATCTGAGGTTGTTGATATTTCTGCCGGCAGTCTTGATTCCAGTTTGTGCTTCATCCAGCTCAGCATTTCGCATGATGTGCTCTGCATAGAAGTTAAATAAGCAGAGTGACAATATACAGCCTTGGCATACTCCTTTCCTAATTTTGAACCAGTCTATTATTCCATGTCTGGTTCTAACCATTGCTTCTTGATCTGCATACATTTTTCTCAGGAGGAGGTCAGGTGGTCTGGTATTCCCATCTCTTGAAGAATTTTCCACATTTTGTTGTGATCCACACAATCAAAGGATTTAGCATAGTCAATGAAGCAGTAGTAGATGTCTTTCTGGAATTCCTTTGCTTTCTCTATGATCCATGTTGGCAATTTGATCTCTGTTTCCTCTGCCTTTTCTAAATCCAGGTTGTACATCTGGAAGTTCTCAGTTTACTGCTTCATACTAATCTTCATACTTAATCTACTCAATCTACCATTTAGTTCCAAAGTTTCCCTACTAAACATCTCTCAAATCCATCTTCTGTCTTAAGTTCAATTCACAGTCCACCTTTCTTCACTTGGACTTCTGCAATACTCATCTGACTATTCAACCCACGTCCATGTTGGCCTTCTTCAATGTGTTCTCTACATCATATCTGGAATATTCTTTACAAGCCACAGACCAAATTGTGCCTCCCTATCCTCATACTTGAAGATCTTTTATGCTTCTCATAGAGTCATTAGAATAAAAATTTAAAACCTGTCACATAGAAGCAGCCTTTTCAGCTTTGTGGCAAGTTATATTCTTCCATGCTCTGATATCCCATCACATTGACCTCCAATGGTCATGCTGAGTTCTTTCCCATTACAGGGCATTTTCACATGCCTCCAAGATCAGTCTCTTCACTTTCCTTACACTTATCTTCTGTATCTTGAGATCATTTTACTTTCCCAGGAAAGCTGCCCTGGGTCTGAAAAGGCCAAATCCCCATATTCGAGGTTCCCAGAGTAATATATGCTTCTCCTTATAAAAACTTGGCATGTTTTTTAAAACTTCACATTTTTTTAATGAGCTTTTTTTTCCCCCCTCAGTAGTTGTAGTGTGCAGACTTAGTCGTCCTGCAGCATGTAGGATTTTCCTGGACCAGGGATTGAACCCATATCCCCTGCAATGGAAGAGGGATTCTTAACCACTAGACCACCAGGGAAGTATCAACCTTACATGTTTTTAAAACACATGGCTTGTACAATGTTTTGATGGACTATGTGGATAAAAGGACTATTACATTCAGTTCAAATTTCACTTTGGTTGTTATGATTATTTGATTTTCTACTCACTGCACTAGACTATATACATTAAGGGGTGGGATTGCATCTGTTTTTTCTTGTCATCATTGTCATCACCCCTGGCACTTAGTGCAGTGCCTGTCTCATAATAGACATACCATGCTGCTAAGTCACTTCAGTCGTGTCTGACTCTGTGCGAGCCCATAGATGGCAGCCCACCAGGCTCCCCTGTCCCTGCATAAATACTTGAATATCTTATTCACTGTACCTTGGTCTTCTTGCCTGGACAGGGGAACGTTATCATGATCCCAACCTGGATCATAGGGTTTCAGGCAGAATCAAATATTATAAGTGAAAATACTTTGACAAACTAAGGTGCTAATCCAAATGTTAATGTGAATTATTGACATCAGTGAAGCAAATGGGTACTTCACATTTATCATGGAAAGAATACATTAAAACCATTTTACCCCATCACCTAAATGAGGTAAAAATGGCTTATCACGTAGAGAAAGTTTGAGGACTTTTAGCCTCAAAACTGAAACAATTACATACCTCAGATTTGGGCATTTCAGATAGCAGATGTGATGGACAGTTTCTCAGTTGATATCTGAATCTACAAGACATGAAACAGCTAGCTGGGTCTTAAGATTGTTCACTTGATGACATAGATATTCACTGGGAGTACAGAGCTTAAGTACGTAAATTCTGTAGATCAATCGTAACTCGAGATTATATTCATTCTCCTGTCAATCTATAAGCAAATGTGACCTGCAAAGTTTTATCTCTCCAACTGTATATTCACTTCATCTCTCTTTGTGCTTCCATGTTCTTAACTATAAAATGGGAATACTAAAACCAACATTGCCTATCTCAGGGGCATTGGGAAAGGCTAAAATAGTTATAAATAGTTGTAAATCATACAACTCACTGTTAATTGCTCAGTCGTATCTCACTCTTTGAGATCTCATGGATCGTAGCCTGCCAGGCTCTTCTGTCCCTGTCCAGGCAAGAATAATGGAATAAGTAGCCATTCCCTTCTCCAGGAGATCTTCCCAACCCAGAGGTTGAACCCAGGGGTTGAACCCAGGTATCCTGTATTACAGGCAAATTCTTTACCATTTGAGCCACCACGAAGCCCTCAATACATGTGCAATTCATTCTTGTTAATAGTAATGGTTGATATGATTATTATTAATATCCTACATGCAAGTCATACCTATAAATAGCCACAATGATTAATTAGGTTATGATGTGCATGGCCAGATACCTGCTATGGAATAAGACACATTTCTCAGATGATTCGGGTTGAGGGTGGGGGGGACAATTAGAAATCCAGAATGTTTCTAAATTTAGCATTTTGTTTTCCCCAAATGGCTCTTTTCTGTCTCCCCAAAGAATTCTGCTGTTCTTCTAAGAGGAGTGGATTTTTCTTGGTCAAAAGTAAGTACAATAACTTGATAAGGGCAATGTAAGACTACAAACATAATAGTTGAATGCTCTGAGCATCATTTCAGCTGGTGATTCTGAGTGGGACTCTAGCACTTTAGCCACACATGCCATTAAAACACTGAGCAAATCATGTGTTTTAATCACACATGCCAGATTTGGGGGAACTGGGCTCTCTTTAATTATGAAACAGTTTGCACATTTGCTGGGTGCACGTGAGGTGCTATTTTATAAACACACAATTATCAGAAAAAAATTTAAAAAAAATAACACAGAGAGAGATGAATCTGGAGCACAAGAGGAGAGGAAACAAAATTGTTTGAAGAGAAAGGCCTAGAAACCCTTTTGGCTGAATGTTGGTGGTTCAGAGTTTTGCACCTGTCAATGTCTTTTATGTGCTTCAGTATAAGATATTTCTTCAGGCTTATGGACAGCTCTGAAATTGCAAAATATGCATGGAAGCACAATTGTGGAAATGTAATCTCGTCTTCCTCCAGACCTGTGGGGACTATGAGCTATACTGGGGCTCCATGTGCCAGATTGATGAAGAAACCTGAGCTGTTGGTGAGAAAAGAGACTGTGTAGGAGGAGCTTGTACTCAAGGGCCAGAGTGCAGGAAGAGAATGAGAAGCTCACATTTTTAAGAAATTTAAACAACTGCTAATAAATATACTGTATTCAAGGATCCAAGATAATAATGAAGACAGGCAGCTGATCCAAACTCCCCAGGCAGCAGAACAGAGGGATGGCCACATCCTTCATTAAAAGGCAACCAGGGTGTTTAAGGTTAGGCATCAGGAAGAACTTACTGATGACAAAGACTTCTTCAGTTCTGAAGACATCAGCACCACAGCATGAGGAATTTTAAACCACGGAATAGAATAACACTAGGCCAGTGTACTTGGGGGCTTCCCAGGTAGTATTAGTGGTAAAGAATCTGCCTGCCAATGCAGGAGACTTAAGAACCACGGGTTTGATCCCTGAATTGGGAAGATCCCCTGGAAGAGGGCATGACCACCTACTCCAGTATTCTTGCCTGGAGAATCCTATGTACTGAAAAGCCCAGGGGACTACTGTCCATAGTGTCACAAAGAATTGGACATAACTAAAGTCAACTTCGCACCCATGCACACAGTGTGTTTGGAGACTGGGAGATAAAAAGCAGCTCAGGTGATTACCTCTGCTTGGAGAACTTGGATGAACTGGTGTCGGGGTATCTGGGTTTGAAACCAGATCTACCAGGGATGAGCTGTGTGCTGTGGGCTAAAGTGCTTCAGTCGCTTGTTGGCTTATCGATGGCCACTGACTGTTTTTAGTGGTCCCTTTATATGTGTCTTTGTCCTAATCTCTTTTGGTTATAAGGACACAAGGGCCCATCCTAATGGCTTTGTTTTCATGTAAATATCTCTTTAAAGACCCTTTGGAGGTATTGGGGGCTTAGGACTTCAACACATGAATGCAAGGGGGTGGGGGGCAGATACAATTCAGCCCCTAACAGTGTACATATGTAAAAATTTATCAAGCTATAATCTCAAGATGCCTGTAATTTGTTGTATCTATGTTATACTTTAAAACAAAAATATTTAAATATTAACAGCAGTGGGACTTCTCTGGTGGTCCAGTGGTTAAGACTCTGTGCTTCCACTGCAAGGGGCACAAGTTTGATCCCTGGTTGGGGAACTAACATCCTGTATGCTGTGGCAGCCAAAAAAAAAAAGAAAACTTGACATCAATAACAGTAGAAAATCAACTTCCTTTGCTTGACCTCAAACCCCATTTTCTCTCACCCTTGTCTTAGACAAAACTTCCCTATCCTTCTCACTTCCCTAATTCTCTCCATGCGCTCACTCATCAGGGTCCTTGTCCTTGTTTCTCTGCCTCTATTCATTCCTTTCTTCCTCCCCATAGCTACTAAAATCCATCTTTCAGGGCTCAGCTCAAATTCCATCTCCTGCAAGCCCATTTTTATTCACACACTCTTTTCTTTCCCCCATTCATTTCATAAGAGTCTGTGGAATGCGCTTGACAGCCCAGTGTTCTGGGGATGGACAATGAGAGACAGGGAATGGGGGGGGGGGCGGTGCAGATGGGCAGAGAGTATCTTAGTCTGCTTAGGTTGTAAAAAAATACCAGAGACAAGGTGACTTAAACAACAGACACTTAGTTCTCCTAGTTTTGGAGGCTGGGAAGTCCAAGGTCAGGTATTGGCAGATTTGCTTCCGGGCGAGAGCCTGATTCTTTGGCTTCTGGTAGGAGTCTGCTTCCTGGCTTGCAGACAGCTGCCTTCTTGCTGTGTCCTCACATGGCAGAGAGAGCGCTCTGGTGGCTCTTCCTTTTCACTTGGGCAATTATTTGGGCTGCCCTGGCTCTTTGTTGTTGCATGGGCTTTCTCTAGGGGCGAGCGGGGTTACTCTCTAGTTGTGGTGCACGGGCTTTTTTTCGCGGTGGTTTTTCTTGTTGAGGCTTGCTGGTTCTAGGGCTCTGGCTCAGTAGTTGTGGCACATGGGCTCAGCTGCCTCGCAGCCTGTGGAATCTTCTTGGACCAGGGATTCAACCCGTGTCCCCTGCACTGCCAGGCAGAGTCTTAACCACTGGACCACCAAGGACGCCCTCTTCCTTTTCTTATAAAGGCACTGATCCCATCATGGGGGGCGGCCTACCCCCGTGACCTCATTTAGACCTAATTACCTCCCAAGGATCCCACCTCCAAATACCGTCACACTGGGGGCAGGGTGGTGGTTAGAGCTTCAACACATCAATTTTGGGAGGGTACCAACATCTAGTCCATAGCTCAGGGCATAATGGGAATATAGAGGAGGGGCACCTATCTAAAATTTGAAGAACATTTCCTGAATTTTGTCAGTGACCACAAGGATGAGAAACAACTAGCCGGATGAAGGGATGGGGAAGGGTGGATGAATTATTCAGGTGTCTTTGAGATGAACGAAGGCATGGCCGACTAGGGAACAGCAGGCAGCCCATTATTCCTGGGGCACAAGGGTATGAGAAGGGGTGATGTGGAAAGAGGATGCTGAGGCTGAAGAGGAACCTCAGGAACAGCACAGGGGACTTTGGACTTTACTCTGCTGGCAGTGGTGCATCACTAAGGACAAGCGTTGGTCAATGTTGCTGTATAGAAATTTCTCTCTGACAACAGGGGGGAGGATAAATTAGGGGTGTCTCTCAGGAAAATTTCCCTAAACCCTTTGCATCCTGATTTAGAATCCAATGCAATTTTTGCTTCCTGGACCCTACATTTCTCTCTTTCACCTGATGATAAGCTTATCAAGAGCAGGGACCCTGTTTTTCTAAGCGCACAGCTTAAGTTCTCTGCAAAAGTGCCAGAGGGATTCTCTTCTGATCTTTCTTTCATTGCTGTGGTCAGATGTCACTATAACACTTTTCTTAAGGCATGTTCTTTCCACAGGATTTTTGTACTTATTTTATTGCACTTTCTTGGGCATGTCCAGAAAACGGTCTGACGTCAAATGCAAAGGTCACAGAGCTGCGGGCAATGGCAGTGAGTGGAGAGCAGGGCTTTTCAGGCTTGAATGTGCACATGGACACTTAACAAGCAGGAGCGTGCTTCTTAAGACGCAGGTTCTGACTGAGCAGGCCTGGTGGCGCCTGAGATTCTGCTTTTCTTACAAGCTCTCTGGCGATGCCATGGAGTAAATCCCCAGGGCAGACCTTGAAAGACAAGAGTGTGGGAGGGAAAACTACAGGCTAAGAATATGATGGTCTGGGTTTGAGTTTTGCTCTGTCAGTAAGTGGATTGATTATGAGAGACTGAGTCATCTATCTTGCCTAGGCCTCAAACATCAGCTTTAAATAAGGAGTTTGTCTGGTTTGATCTCTGAGGCTCTTTCTAGTTATTAAAAATCAGCCTGTGATTTGGTAAGTTACATTTGGAAAAAAAAAAAAAAAAAACCCAACAAAATATTTTGAGAATCTTGAAGAAAAGAGGTATCTGAATGTAGTCCATTATAGTTATTAATGTTACTGAGAGGGATCATGGCTTGGGTTCCAGTGGATTAAAAAAATAATAATCCTTTAATCCTCCTAGCATAGTCACTCACTACTTGGCTGGGCACAATGTAGATTATTGCTTTGAATGCACTAGGCTAAAACGAAAATCTCAAGTGGGGATCCTGATGCATTTATACTCCACTTTCGGCCATGCTGTCCAGGATGCATGTTTAAATAACTTTTAAACTTCAAAACAAGCCTCCACTTACTTTAAAATAAATTTTCAAGGAGTTAGATGCAAAGCCCAAATTCACCACGGTAGCCAGGAAAGAACAGGTGCAACTGAGTGTGGATTTTTGAATTTAAAATACCTCTAACTTGGGATTTGGTTGATGTGATCCCTGAAGGTCTCAGCACTGCTACTGTACTGGGGTGAAAAGGGTGGATGATGAAGAAGAATATAATCCCATTTGTTACCAAGAGCTATTCACAACAACTTTTTGGAGCCAGTGAAGAGATTAACCATTTTTTTCCTTTTTTTTTTTTCTTTTTTCCAATACCTACTATTCACAGCAGTGGCAGGGAGATCACAAAACAGCATCACAAGAAGTTAAAGGTAATAGTTGCTCTCAAATGCAATCCTTCCCTTCAGAATTAACAAGCTGCCAAGCCAAAGAGCAGCCAAGGAACCTCCTTAGGACTGGCTGGTTTCACTTAATTCTGGCAAGACTGATTGAGGGAAGGTAAGAAAATGCAACCTGAGGGGCAGAGGTGCCAGGTGTGGGAGTGTGCACGCATGCGCTGTGAAGGGGCAGGCAGAAGTGGGGGAAGGACAGGACAGAAGGCTGTGAGAGAGTTGGCTCCAAAAATATACCAGCCAGCCTCAAAACATTACTCAGCTCAGAAACAAACACCCTCAATTCAAATCCAGATTTTAAAATGTTGGTCTTTTTTAAGGGTAAGTGTGAGAGAGTCTATACAATCATATAGGGTCTGGGCCCCTTAGAGCTGTGGACCATCATTATACCTCCCTGAATCTCAGTATCTTCATTCACAAAACCACTGACCATTCTGGGAGCAAACTGAATATCTTGCTAGTGAATGTGCCTGGTGCATGAGTGTCTAGAGTACATCCATCCATTCATTTTTCATTTGTTTCTCCTCAGTCAGCAAAGTAGAAGCACTGGCCACTTGCCAGTCTCCAGAAAGCTTTGCTCTTTGTCTGCCTTTATAGACATTCTGCACACCAAGTCCCAGGAATATTAGATGGAATCAAACTGCAGACAGTTGCCCTGAGGAAGGAATTCTACTGGGGGCTCGGTTCTACTTGACAGTTCAGGTGGACACCATGCCCGCCCTGCTTAGCCTGAACAGGCTCAGAAGGGAGTGTTTCGTTGTGATCCCCATGAACTAAAGAGAGGCCCCAGCATGCAAAGCTCAGTACCCCCTCCCCAGGGCCACTACTTCAAAGATATCAAAGTAGCTAAGGGCAGGCACCGGTTCAGACCCTGCCTCACCACTTGCTGTCTACATGAACTCACAACCATAGCATAGCCAAAATCTATGCACCAGGCTCTACTGCATGTCAACTCTATGTTGGATGCAGGTGATACACTGGTGAAAAAAACAACAACAGGGTTTCTTCCCTTACAGAGCTCATGGTCAAGTGGGAAACTGCTTAACTGCTCTGGCCTCAGTTTTCTCATTTGCAAAATGGAGATGATAATAGTATCTAGCTCATAGGTTTGCTGTAAGAGATAAATAAGGTGACAGCTAAGGACCCAAGAACACTGTCTCTCACACAGTAGATATTACAGTTTGACTTGATTGAAGGCCAAAGGAGAAGGGAGTGGCAGAGCATGAGATGGTTAGATAGCATCACGGACTCAGTGTGCATGAATCGGAGGAAACTCTGGAAGATAGTGACAGACAGGGGAGCCTGGCATGCTAGAGTCCACAGGGCTGCAAAGAGTCAGATGGGACTTAGCAACTGAACAACAGCAACATGATAACTTTGGGTACTTAGTACATACAGCTCTGAACACAGGTTTGAGTTTGTTTTCCTGGCACTAGAGGGTCACAGACCAGTATCTAACAATTAGAACTGCTTTATTAAAAACAAACAAACAAACAAACAAACAAACACCACCCAAACCTCATATATGTAAATATGTTCAGGTGTGTTTAAAGAAATGTGGGAAAAATGGCAAACTCAGCATGGTGGCATTGAAACGTCAGATGGACTAAAGGGAAAGGAAAAGGGAGAGGTTATTAAATGCCTTTGAATTGTTTGATTTGCTTGAATGATGCATTACTTTTTGAGTAAAAAAAATCAGTAGAGGTTTAAAGGGCAAACAAATTTTAATGTAAAAACATGCTGACCTGTGCTATCATGGGAATTGATCAGTCTATTGGATGAGATTTTTCACCTCCTAGGAATGCAGACTGGAGAAGGAAATGGCAGCTCACTCCAGTATTCTTGCCTGGGAAATCCCATGCACAGAGGAGCCTGGTGGACTCCAGTCCATGGGGTCACAAAGAGCTGGACGTGACTGACCGACTAACGCTAACGCTAGGAATGTGGCCAAGTTTACCAAAAGCAGCCTGTCCTTAATGATCCTCTCCATACCCTGGCCTTGGCCACAGGTAGGCCCTCTGAACCCAGTGTAAAGGGCTAATGTTGCTGTTAGGCTGTTTCTTTCTGCAATCTTCTGCCAGGCCAGAGCTAGCTGAGTGAACACTAATCATTATCATCTCTGACAATCTGTGAAAATTAAGGAAAAAACCTGAAAGTTTTCATGTGCAAGTTATATCGGCTATCTTAATATTAAAGCCCTGATGAAACCACAGAGCACTGTAGCATACTGCTGTTCATCAGAGGCAATTATTAGTAATGCCAGTTTCCATAGTACTTATTTGTACCCATAAAAATGCAGTACAAACTGACCTGCCTGGTCTTCTGAACTCCAGATTGCTCTTTGGCCTGAATATCTTAATTTGTCCCAGTCCCCAGACCAAACAAGACAAGTGACAAAGAGCTGTTTGCTTCTCTTGGTAGAGTTAACAGGGTGTCCCAGAATGGTTTTCCTTGTGGGCGGCCGGCTGTGAGCAGGCTGCCAGAGCTCTTGGCCTGAGGGGAAGGCTGAGGTCACAGTTTGGAGCAGGGCTCAGGCGGTGGGCCAGGCTCCCACAGGAGCACCTGGAAGACCTTCTGAGAGCTCCAGGGGGATCACAACTGGGAGGGGAAATGCCCACTGGGTCAGAGGTCTGACAATTATGTGGGTGGGGATTTGGCACTAGATACATTTGGGATTATCTGCCGAAGTACCTCAAATTGGTAAACCTGGAAAGCATTTGGGTTTACAATAAGAAATGTGGGTCTTTTCCCCTTTTTTGGGTACTTCCTAACAATTAAGTTCTGGAGCAAAAGTGGGAACTGTACCTTTTAGACCTAATATTTCCACTTTGCCCACCCAGGAGTGGGGTTCCTATACTTGGGGGTCTGTTAGAGATTTTTTTCTCCCCTCTTTGCCCTTCAGTCATAGATCAGACAGTTCAGTTCAGTCATTCAGTCGTGTCCAACTCTTTGAGACCCCGTGGACTGCAGCACGCCAGGCCTCCCTGTCCATCACCAACTCCTGGAGCTTGCTCAAACTCATGTCCATAAAGTCGGTGATGCCATCGAACCATCTCATCCCCTGTCATCACCTTCTCCTCCTGCCTTCAATCTTTCCCAGAATCAGGGTCTTTTCCAATGAGTCAGTTCTTCACATCAGGTGGTCCCCCTTTTTACTTAGAGGGTGACAGCTGGACTATAAAGAAGGCTGAGCACTGAAGAATTGATGTTTTCAAACTGTGGTGCTGGAGAAGACTCTTGAGAGTTCCTTGGATTGCAAGGAGAGCAAACCATTCAATCCTAAAGGAAATCAACACTGGAAGGACTGACTGCTGATGCTGAAGTTCCAATACTTTGGTTACCTGATGTGAAGAGCTGACTCATTGGAAAAGACCCTGATACTAGAAAAGGCTGAAGGCAGGAGAAGGGGATGACAGAGGATGAAATGACTGGATGGCATCACCAACTCAATGGACATGAGTTTGAGCAAACCTGGGGAGATGGTGAGGAACAGGGAAGCCCGGTGTGCTGCAGTACACGGAGTCACAAAGAGCTGGACCTGACTTGGCAACTGAACAACAATAAAACCTTCCTCTGGCCCTGGCCAACTTTGTCCTTCTTCAGGTGACAAGGTCTCTTTTAACTTCCAGCTTCCTTTAGACCTGAGCGTGGCTAATTCTATTCCTCCTCTCTTCCCTATTCCCTGCCTCAACTTCCAGCACACAGGACTGGGAGAAGCATCTTGCTATGCTTCATCCCCATTTATATTCTGACTGTCCCACAGCCAATCACCTACTCCCAGGGACCAGGATGAGGAAGAAGTTGGAGCTCTAGGAGACCCCTTCACTCTAGGAGACCCCTTCAGCTTGCTAGGGTTTGGCTTGATTCTTTATGCTCTGAAGTATTTATAATTCCCCAGACTTTATATGATTTTAAAAATGAACACAAGGCATGCAAACTAAGCCCTGTTTTTCATACTACAACACACACGTTCTCATCGCCACCAGGGTGGGTGAGGGAAAGCACACTGGTGCAGCTTTTCTGCAAAGCTTCAGAAACTTTCATGCCCTCTCTGAGATGACTCTCCCAGGCTATGTGACCAGGGTTCCCTTCTGCCACAGTGTCACTCACCGTGGGCCACTGGCCCATGGCTACTCAGGTGGCATGGTAGCCTCTGTAGCCTTCAAGTTCAAGAGTCCCAAGACTTTCTTGGTGGACCAGAGGTTACAAATCCACCTGCCAATGCAGGGGACGTGAGTTCAGTCCCTGGTCTGGGAAGATTACACATGCTGTGGGCAACTAAGCCTGTGAGCTGCCACAACTACTGAGCCTGTGGTCCAGAGCCTGCTGATCACAGCCACTGATGCCCACACACCTAGAGCCCGTGCTCTGCAACAAGAGAAGCCACTGCACTGCGAAGCCTGAGCATTGCATCTAGAGAGTAGCCCCCGCTCGCTGCAGCTAGATAAAGCCATTGCCCAGCAACAGTGCAACCAAAAACATATAAATAGATTTAGAAAGATAATAAAGAGTCCCAGGGGCCTTCTATCCCGCCCTTTCTCTACGTCTTGGGAGTTACTCATGGCAGGAGAGGAACAGGCTATACCAAGACCTTGCTCTCAAATGCCAGTTGAGAGAGAATATTGAATTTGCCTGCTATGGGCTTTGAGCTCAAGCAACCTCACTCTAGCCATAGTCAGCCTGGCCTGAATACCAAAAAGTGGTTTTATAATGTCAGTGATTTATTACCTCCTTTTCCTGTATCAGATCACTCCCAAATGGTTATCTTGATCTTTATCTATATCCTTCCTTTGTCCTTTATCTTATCAACTGGGGAAAGGTGAAGTGTTTGTAGCCAACATGGACAAGTACTTGGGGCTGAATGTGAGGTTAAACATGTCAGATTTGAAGGTTTAGGGGTTTTGACTCCTGCACATGAATGTTAAGGTCATTCCTCACTATCTGGTCTCTCCAGACCAGTGATTCTGATGGTCTGGGTACCATACTTTGAGAATGATTGACTGGTCTAGACCAACTTTCTACCACATGGGACCAAATGTAAATAACTTTTGTTGAATTCTCTATCTTGTGGTCAAATTGAAAAGGCTAATTGCCTTGTTATATATTTAATTATGATCAGTAAGTGTGACCAGCACAGTTAGACTTGAACAGGTCTATTTGGGGATGTTTAGATCATCTCATACCAAGGACCTCAGTCAATTCTTACAAACCATTTAGTTTCATGACCGTCTTACACCAGAGACTATACTTAAGAAGTACACCTTTCACGTGACAAACCTAGAAATCATAATGTAATTACTATGCTGATGCCAAGCAGAATTGTGATAACAGACCCAAGCCTGGAACTTTAATCTTATAAAGTCTAATACATTCTAAAATATTTTGACTTGGTAATTGAATCTCTGTAAAAAATCTACCTCATGTAAAAAACTTAAAATACAAAAATGCTAATGCACAAGATATTCACCATGGCATAACTTAAAACGGTGAAAAATTAGAAGCAAACAAAAGTAAATCATAGACAATAGAGGCAAAACTATTTTCAATACAAGCATGTATTGAAAATATGTATTATCTTCCCATTCTTTCTCTAAATCTAAAACTATTCTAAAATAAAGTTTTTTTATGGCTGAGTCCGTTTGCTGTCCACCTGACACTATCACAACATTATTAAATGGCTATACTCCAATATAAAATAAAAGTTTTTTTTTTTAAGTTTTAAAAATTGTGGTATATTCAACATGATGGACTGGTTGTGCAATAATTAGAAATGAAGGGGTTCCCTGGTTGCCTAGTGGTTAGGGTTCCCAGCTTTCACTCCTATGGCCTGGTTTTCAATCCCTGGTCAAGGAACTGAGATCCTACAAACCCCATGAGTGAGTAAGTGAAAGTCGCTCATTTGTGTCCGACTCTTTGCGACCCCATGGACTACACAGACCATGGAATTCTCCAGGCCAGAATACTGGAGTGGGTAGCCTTTCCCTTCTTCAGGGGATCTTCCCAACCCAGGGATCAAACCCAGGTCTCCCACATTGTGGGCAGACTCTTTACCAGCTGAGCTACGAGGGAAGCCCAAGAATACTGGAGTGGGTAACCTATCCCTTCTGCACTGGATCTTCCCAACCCAGGGATCAAACCCAGGTCTCCTGCATTGCAGGCAGATTCTTTACCAGCTGAGCCATGAGAGAAGCTCACAAGCCCCATGGTACAGCCAAAAAAAGAAATAATTAGAAATGGTATTTATGAAGAGTTTATAATAATATAGGGAATTATTAAATTTAAAAAAAGAGGCATATAAAGCTATGCAGCTTTTCAAAGTATATTTTGGAGTTAACATTCCAGAATGGAAAGTCTGAGGTCTTTGGAGGAGGGAATAGAGCTATATGTTGTTATTGTTGAATCACTAACCCCTTTCTGACTTTTTGCGACCCCATGGACCCAGCCCACCAGACTCCTCTGTCCATGGAATTTCCCAGGCAAGGATCCTGGAGTGTGTTGCCATTTCCTTTTTCCGGGAATCTTCCTGAACATTTTTATATCTCACTGAAGTCAATCTGAAGTAGATTCTTATAAGTTAAGATGTATATAGTAAGTCATCGAGAAACTATTAAGTCCTAAACTGTACATAGTGAAAGAATCATTAGAAGGAGTTTAAATGTTCCACTCAGTTCAGTTCAGTCGCTCAGTTGTGTCCGATTCTTTGCAACCCCATGAATTGCAGCACGCCATTCACCAACTCCCGGAGTTCACGCAAACTCACGTCCATTGAGTCCATGATGCCATCCAGCCATCTCATCCTCGGTCGTCCCCTTCTCCTCCTGCCCCCAATCCCTCCCAGCATCAGAGTCTTTTCCAATGAGTCAACTCTTCGCATGAGGTGGCCAAAGTACTGGAGTTTCAGCTTTATCATCATTCCTTCCAAAGAACACTCAGGACTGATCTCCTTTAGAATGGACTGGTTGGATCTCTTTGCAGTTCATGGGACTCTCAAGAGTTTTCTCCAACACCACATGTTCCATTAGAAAAGAGTTAATTGATGCAAAAGAAAAGAGTAAAAGAGGACAGAAGAATGAAAATTATACAAGACATATAGATAGCAAAATGTAAAATGGCATATGTAAATTCAACTATATCGATAATAACATTAAATGTGAACTGATTAAATGACTCTATTAAGAGGCAGAGATTAACATACCGGATAAAAAACAAGGTCCAACTATATTCTGTCTACAGAACGCATACTTTAGATTCAAAGATACAAATATTTTGAAAGTAAAAGGATTGGAAAAATATTTATCATGTAAATAGCAACTATAAGAAAGCTGGAACGGCTATACTATTATCAGATACTATAGTCTTTAAAACAAAAATGTTGCTAGAGATAAGGAGGGAATCTTTATAATGATAAAATGGTCAATTCATCAGGAAGATATAACAATTACAAACATAAATGCAACTAAAATCATAGGCAGTCTAGTGGTTAGGACTCCATACTTCCCACTGCTGAGGGTACAGGATCAATTCCTGACTGGGGAACTCAGATCCTGCAAGCTGTGGGGTGCAGCCAAAACATAAATAAAAATAAATAAGTAACAATAAAGATAAAAACATAGCTCCAAAATACTTGAAGCAAAAGCCTGATAGAACCGAAGAGAGAAACAGAAAATTCAATAATTATGATTGGGAACTTCAATACCCCACTTTCTTTAATGGATAGAACAGAAGCTCGACAGGGAAATAAAGAACTTGAACAACATTATAAACAAACTAGAGATAACAAATTTCTATAAAATACTCCACATGACAGCAAAATATATATTCTTCTCAAGAGCACCTAGAACATCCTCTGATACAGATCATATACTAGGCCATAAAAAAACCTTCAATAAGTCTAAAAGGATTGGAACTATGCAAAGTATGTTCTTCAGTCACAGTGGAATAAAAATAGGTAACACTAGTAACAGAAAGAAATTAGTCTAGTGGTTAGGAATCTGAGCTTTCACTAGCCAGGGTGTGGGTATGATCTCTGGTCAGGGGGCTTTCCTGGTAGCTCAGCTGGGAAACAATCTGCCTGCAATGCAGGAGACCCCAGTTCAATTCTTGGGTCAGGAAGATCCACTGAAGAAGGGAAAGACTACTCACTCCAGTATTCTGGCCTAGAGAATTCCATGGACTGTATAGTCCACAGGGTTGCAGAGTCAGACATGACTGAGCAACTTTCCCTTTCAAGGGCTTCCCTGGTAATTCAGCTGGAAAAGAATCCACCTACAATGCAGGAGACTCTGGTTCGATTCCTGGGTCGGGAAGATCCCCTGGAGAAGGGAACGGCTACCCACTCCAGTATTCTGGCCTGGAGAATTTCAAGGACTGTTTAGTCCATGGGGTTGCAAAGAGTTGGACACCACTGAACCAGAAATCAAATTGCCAACATCCGCTGGATCATGGAAAAAGCAAGAGAGTTCCAGAAAAACATCTATTTCTGCTTTGTTGACTATACCAAAGCCTTTGACTGTGTGGATCACAATAAACTGTGGAAAATTCTGAGAGAGATGGGAATATCAGAGCACCTGACC
>SJYT01056531.1:0-12517 GCA_006410635.1 Cephalophus harveyi
ATCCCATCCCTCAGGGTCATCCCAGTGCACTGACTTTGAGTGCCCTGTTTCAAGCATTGAATTTGGAGTGGCGATCTGTTTCACATATGGTAACCACTTCATGCGTAGTGTTGACTCATTGGAAAAGACTTTGATGCTGGGAGGGATTGGGGGCAGGAGGAGAAGGGGATGACAGAGGATGAGATGGCTGGATGATATCACTGACTCGATGGACGTGAATCTGAGTGAACTCCAGGAGTTGGTGATGGACAGGGAGACCTGGCGTGCTGTGATTTATGAGGTCGCAGAGTCGGACACGACTGAGTGACTGAACTGAATTGAACTGAACTGAACTGAATATACATGTTTCAGTGCTATTCTCTCAATCATCCCACCCTTGCCTTCTCCCACAGAGTCAAAAAGTCTGTTCTTTACACCTGTGTTTCTTTTGCTGTCTTGCATATAGGATCATCATTACCATCTTTCTAAATTCCGTATAAATGTATTAATATACTGTATTGATGTTTTTCTTTCTGACCTACTTCACTCTATAATAGGCTCCAGTTTCATCCGCCTCATTAGAAGTGATTCAAATGCATTCTTTTTAATAGCTGAGTAATATTCTATTGTGTATATGTACCACAGCTTTCTTATCCATTCATCTGCCAATGGGCACTCTTGACCATCCCTGGGACTGTAAGGAAATGAAACCAGTCAGTCCTAAAGGAAATCAGTCCTGAATATTCACTGGAAGGACTGATGCAGAAGCTTATACTCTGACACTTTGGCCACCTGATATGAAGAACTGAGTCATTGGAAAAGACCCTCATGCTGGGAAAGATTGAAGGCAGGAGGAAAAGGGGATGACAGAGGATGAGATGGTTGGATGGCATCACCGATTTGATGGACATTAGTTTGAGCACTGGACAGGGAAGCCTGATGTGCTGCAGTCCGTGGGGTCACAAAAAGTCAGACACAACTGAAAGACTGAACTGAACTGAGCATATTTCCCAATTACTATGACTCTACATACTTATTTTCAATCTAATGGATAGCATTGATTATTTCTTAACAATTTCCTTCTTCAATAGTGGCCCAGAATTTCTGTCAGAGGAACTTAAAGGTAAGAGGGAAAGCTGTGATTACACAGTAGATTACACTTTATCAGATATGGATGATTTGGGGGAATGTAAGTGGTTAAATCCCTACCCATAATCTGCCTTTGCCGTTTTTTCTATTCCTAGAATGAGCACCACACTAGACCCTTCATGCTTCATTGCTGTATTCCTGCAGTGATCCTCTATCTAGAGTTGAGAGCTCTTAAAATGAGGTCCCTGACATCATATGTTAGGCTGTTTTGGTTTTACTGTTAAGAGTTTATTGCACTCCTTTAGTGGCATTATTCACTTGTCCAAAGGAAAAAAGAAAAAAAAATTGCCTACAATTTCTCTGCTTACCAGTGAAATAGAGATCTTTATCTTGTTATCTTTTTTTAAAAATTTATTTTAATTGGAGGTTAATTACTTCACAATATTGTTTCAAAGCACTTCAGAACCGTATTGAAGTCTTATATTTTTCTGCTTCCCCACCAGCAGCTTATCCACAATTGATCCTTAATTAAGGATTATCCTTAATCCTTGATCCTTAATTAAGTTGTTATTACCCATATATACTTGTTTCATTTTCTGTTATGCAACATCCTATTTGCCTGCTCTGTCTGTAAAACGATCTCTTCAAGAGCTACCTTCTATATGCAACAATCTTTGACTTTTCTAACACCATCACAGTTGGTCTGTATGTCTACTGTAAGTCTTGCTTCTCTGTGATCTGCACTGTGGTTATTTATGTTCATGTATTAGAATTTCTGTTTGACTCCAGCTAATTTAAGGGCAGGTCCCTGAATGATTATTTTTAATGTTTCCAAAGCATAGATTATTGCCTTGTACATAAATATTAAAAATGCACTGAGTGAATCCATAAGTAAATATAGATGATAATATTTCTGTTTTCCAGTCCACTGTTGAATTTTTCAAATGACTTTACTTTTATATGATATAGTTCTCATACATTTGACTTTTCCTGTTAAATTTACCCCTATGGTTTTTATATATTTCTGTTTTTATTTTCTTCTAGCTTTTCCTATGTGTTTACCTTTCTTTATTAACTCTTTCAAACAGTTCTGATTTTCTAGTGCTAAAAGTCTGATTTAAGACTCAAGGAATAGGAAAAAAAAAAAACACTCTAATTTTTAGGTGACAATTTTTAGGTAACAATGCATTAAAGAGCTGTAGAAGTTGGTAAAATCTTACCTTTTCTGTTTTATTTCCTTTTATTAACCACATTTTCAAAATATTTTTATCATTTCAATACCCAAATTCTACTTACTACAACAGATAGTCACATATTGTTTCTAAGATGTTGTTTATCAGGTCAATATACATTTCTTTATGTATTAATCAAATATAATTATAATTATAGTAGTTTAGTCTTCATTTTCACATTATATAAGCTCTGCTGCTGCTAAGTCACATCAGTCGTGTCTGAGTTTGTGTGACCCCATAGACGGCAGCCCACCAGGCTCCTGTCACTGGGATTCTCCAGGCAAGAATACTGGAGTGGGTTTCCGTTTCCTTTTCCTGTTCATGAAAGTGAAAAGTGAAAGTGAAGTTGCTCAGTCGTGTCTGACTCTTTGCGACCCCATGGACTGTAGCCTACCAGGCTCCTCCGTCCATGGTATTTCCCAGGCAAGAGTACTGGAGTGGGTTGCCGTTCAGTTCAGTTCAGTCGCTCAGTTGTGTCTTTTTGTGAACTCACCATGGACCTGTCTCTTATACACATCTTTCCTGTGTACCTGTCAAAATATGCAAAGGTAAATAAGGAGCAAAATATAAAGGTTTAACAATATCCATATAAATATAAAAGCAAATATATGGACATTGATAATAATTAATCTGTATTTGAAGTTTAGGCATAAGAGATTTCAGAGATCAGAAAATAGAGAGGTGATGCAGAGTTTTTTTTTTAATATTTGTTTTGTAATTAAAGGGAAAGCTAATAGAAGTGTTTGTATATCCGGAGAAGCAATGTGTTATTTCATTCAGAAAAATATACATGTGTGAATATGAATAAAGTCATTGTGGAATGGATATATGTGAGAGCTATTTTGATGGGATCCCATATAAGGAATCTAATAAGAATTTGAGGTTTTAATACTGCTCCAATTAAATAATGATGAACTCAGTTGGTGAAGAATCCACCTGCAATGCAGGAGACCACAGTTCAATTCCTGGGTGAGGAAGATCCCCTGGAGAAGAGATAGGCTACCCACTCCAGTATTCTTGGGCTTCCCTTGTGGCTCAGCTGGTAAAGAATCTGCCTGCAATGCGGGATACCTGGGTTCAATCACTAGATTTGAAAGATGCCCCGAGAAGGGAAAGGCTACCCTCTCCAGTATTCTGGCCTAGAGAATTCCATGGACTGTATAGTCCATGGAGTCACAGAGTCAGACATGACTGAGAGAATCTCACTTTCACTTTCACAGTAATAATACTAATTGCAGAGAGACTGAAATACTTACCATGGGTCAGATATAGTTTCCCAATGCTTGACATATAAAACTAACATAATCTCCATGAGAACATTGTGGTAATGGTTTTATTTTTGTCCTTGTTTCATTCATGAAGAAAATGGAGGCCCATAGAAGTTAAGTTAACTGCTCAGGATAACACAGCTGTTCAGTTCAGTTTATTCACTCAGTTGAGTCTGACTCTGTGACCCCATGGACTGCAGTACACCAAGCCTCCCTGTTCATCATGAACTCTCGGAGCCTGCTCAAACTCATGTCCATTGAGTTGGTGATGCCATCCAACCATTCCATCTTCTGTAATCCCCTTCTCCTGCCTTCAATCTTTCCTGGAAGCAGGCTCTTTTCAAATGAGTCAGTTATTCGCATCAGGTGGCCAAAGTATTGCAGTTTCAGCTTCAGCATCAGTCCTTCCAATGAATATTCTGAACCTATTCCCTTTAGGATTGACTGGTTTGATCTTCTTACAGTCCAAGGGACTCTCAAGAGTGTTCTCCAACACCACAATTCAAAAGTATCAATTATTCAGCTCTCATCTTTCTTTATAATACAACTCTCACATCCCTATATGACTACTGCAAAAACCATATTTTGACTAGACAGACCTTTGTCTGCAAAGTAATGTCTCTGCTTTTTAATATGTGTTTAGGTTTGGTCATAGCTTTTCTTCCGAGGAGCAAGCATCTTTTAATTTCATGGCTGCAGTCACCATCTGCAGTGATTTTGGAGCCCAAGAAAAGAAAGTCTGTCACTGATTCCGTTGTTTCCCTATCTGTTTGGCATGAAGTGATGGGACTGAATGACATTCATCTTCATTTTTTGAATGTTGAGTTTGAAGCCAGCTTTTTCACTCTCCTCTTTCACTTTCATCAAGAGGCTCTTTAGTTCTTCTTAACTTTGTGCCAAATTCCATTGTTTCCCTATCTGTTTGGCATGAAGTGATGGGACTGAATGACATTCATCTTCATTTTTTGAATGTTGAGTTTGAAGCCAGCTTTTTCACTCTCCTCTTTCACTTTCATCAAGAGGCTCTTTAGTTCTTCTTAACTTTGTGCCATAAGGGTGTTGTTATCAGCATATTTGAAGTTATTGATACTTTTCCTTGAAATCTTGATTCTAGCTTGTGCTTTATCCAGTCCTGCATTTCACATGATGTGCTCTGCATATAAGTTAAATAAGCAGGGTGACTATATACAGCCCTGATGTACTCCTTTCTTGATTTGGAACCAGTCTGTTTGTTCCATGCCTGGTTCTAACTGTTGCTTCCTGACCTGCATACATATTTCTCAGGAGCAGATCAGGTGGTTAGGCATTTCCATCTTTTGAGGAATTTTCCACAGTTTGTTGTAAATCTACACAGTCAAATGCTTTGGTGTAATCAATAAAGTGAAAGTAGATGTTTTCCTGGAATTCTTTTGCCTTTTCAACGATCCAGCGGATGTTGGCAATTATGACCTCATTTTCTCTGCATTTTCTACACCTCGCTTGAACAACTGGGAATGTTCAGTACATGGGAATTCATGGTTCATGTACTGTTGAAGCGTGGCTTGGAGAATTTTGATCACTACTTTGCTAGCATGTGAGATGAGTGCAATTGTGAGATAGTTTGAACATTCTTTGACATTGCCCTTCTTTGGGATTGGAATGAAAACTGACCTTTTCCAGTCCTGTGGCTCCTGCTGAGTTTTGCAAATTTGCTGGCATATTGAGTACAGCACTTTCACAGCATCATCTTTTAGGATTTGAAATAGCTTAACTGGAATTCCATCACCTCCACTAGCTGTGTTCGTTGTGATGCTTCCTAAGGCCTGCTTGACTTCACATTCCAGGATGTCTGGCTCTAGGTGAGCAATCACACCATTGTGGTTATCTGGGTCATGAAGATCTTTTTTGTATAGTTCTGTATATGTTTGCCACCACTTCTTAATATCTCCACTTCTGATAGGTCCTGTCCTCTATTGTGCCCTTATTTGCATGAAATGTTCCCTTTGTGTCTCTAATTTTCTTGAAGAGATCTCTGGTCTTCCCCATTCTGTTGTTTTCTTCTATTTAACACAGTTGTGGTAAAATTTAAATTCAGACTTTGTGCTCTTTCCCACTATGCTAAATAGAGAGAAGGAAGATCAGGGAGGAGTGTGATTCATTACAGCACTTGGATTGAGGAGAGGCTAAGCACTATATGTACATTGTTTTTCATTCTCATAGTGGTCTTCAGGCTGATGAACCCTCCTGCTGTTAAAGAGCAGAACAGCTATCTCTCTTGAACAGGCCATAAAATAAATAGGAGTTAGAATTCTAATTCAGACTCAGTTAGCAAGTGATTCAAAAGACAATACTTTTTCAGACATAAACCTAAAAAAATTACAATTATAGATGAGTCTTCTCTGGACCACTTATTTACTCTTTAATTTAAAATCTTGAGTTTTTATACACACAGTACAATATTAGGCACTGAATTTAATGTAATAAAAACGACTTTGAGGACTCTTGGGAGACAGATAAGCAAACAAGGTATTGCAGTGTGGCAGGAGCAGGTGAAAGGAACAGCTAATATTCATAGCTCTGTTGCAGCATTTCCCACAGTCTAATGTTTATTTCAGATGCTGTATGTAATTCTCTCCCTAGTACTCTTTGATCTCCTTTAGGGCCACAGTGTATACTTTTTTCTTTGCCAGTAATAAATGTGGTATTCTATACAAAGTAACTGCTCTATAAATATTAGTGAAGTGAATTCAATTCAGTGCAAGCTCAAGTGGTTTTAAAAGGCTTTCCAGGTATGTCTGTTATCCATGGCTGCATATAGCAAGGAATTTTGCAACAGAAAATAGAAAGGAGGTATCTTACTGATCTTGAGAATCATTCTTCCTTCTGACCAAAGCCAACTTCATGGGCATTTGACCTGTGCAGTCACAATGCCCCATGCTCAGAAGGGCCCACTGTCTTGAGATTCATAATAGTTTTGTACTGAGAGTCCTATCATTTTGTTTTGCCTTGAGCTTCATAAAATATGCCCCCTGTCCTGCTCCTGATACTTCTTTTTTGCTTAAAACTGTGCGGATGTTGTGAGGAGCCTTTTTGTAGGACAGGCTCACAGAGCAGATGGTAAGAGAATATTGAAACTTTGATTCAGATGCAACTACTTTATCCCTTTCAGAAGTCTTCCCCCAGCATGCCCTTACACACATATACCATATTGGTGTCTGTACCTCTCCTGTATGCATCCCACATTGGTGTCTGTACCTCTCCTGTATGCATCCACCACTCAGGTTGCATCACTGTGTGTGCGTGTCCTCATCTCTACTGGTACTGCCAGTGATAGGGTGTCTCAGAGGGTAGTAGTTACTGTTAGAGTTACTGGCAGATGTGCTTGCAGGATACTGGGGATACACTTATTTAGAACCTAGTATATGACCTGTTAAGGAATTGCTGCTCCTGTGTTCTTGACTTCACGGTTGTGATCCTGAAGAGAAAGCCTGAGGTTTTCCTTATATGTCAAGTGACTAAAAGAAGAAATAAAAAGAAACGTGAATCTTGAGAGAGAATGATAACTTTGTCAGAAGGATGAAGCTTGTGATAAAAGGTCACCGAAGTGTAATGAAATGCAGAAAGCAGGAGAAATACAACACAAATATAAACAGCTCTTGATTAGAGTGGCAAGTGCACCTTTTATGTAATAACTGTACATTGAGGCAACCCAGAGGAGTCATGGATGACAAAAAGTGAGAAGCCAAAAGAAAAGCAGCAATGGTAAAGTCAAAAAAGCACTGTGTGTCAGGGCAGGAGAGAAGGAAGACATAATAGCAAGGCCATAAACAGAAGCTTTAGAAAGGAACAGCTCTTGATTAGAGTGGCAAGTGCACCTTTTATGTAATAACTGTACATTGAGGCAATCCAGAGGAGTCATGGATGACAAAAAGTGAGAAGCCAAAAGAAAAGCAGCAATGGGAAAGTCAAAAAAGCACTGTGTGTCAGGGCAGGAGAGAAGGAAGACATAATAGCAAGGCCTGAATTCAGCTGTGTTTTTCCATGTAAAGCACTTATCATATTTTTTTATATTATTCACTTAGATGGGTAAATCAGTGTTTATTAATATGTACTCTCAATATGAAAGCTTAGTATCCTGTGCACAAAATAAATATTTGATAGAGTTACTAGTCTCTTGAGTGGGGATCAATAAAAATGAATCAACACAAAAACAACTATTAAATTTTTCATTGATGGATTCATTATTATTAATAACTGATTCTAAATATTAAATTTAATATTTTAATCTTAAAACTGATTATATCTATTTATAAATACCAGTTTAAGTCATTGAGCCCAGGTGTGATCCCTGGGTCAGGAAGATCCCTTGGAGAATGGCAACCCACTCCAGTACTCTTGCCTGGAAAACTCCAATCCATGGGGTTGCAAAGAGTTGAGCACGATTGAGTGACTTCACTTTCTATTTAAGTCACTGAAGATTCTTAAAAATGTCAAATATCATGTGAAAAATTATGAAGTAATCTGGACCCGCCTTGAAATTTGTCACATTAAGTATTTACTTACGTGATAGTAGTAAATTTATGAGAGGAAATGGCAGTTATGTTTAACATAGAAGGTCTTTTGTTTTAAATGTGTAGTTTCAATGAGAGTAATATCAAACTCATAATTTCTGCACTGGGCCTACCAGCATTATATTAACAACTGTATTATAACATAATCCACCAACTTTTATCAGTCACTACAGAAAACACTTATTAATAATACTTAGCTCTTCTTGCGACCTGGAAGAGACTTGATATTAGGTCACCTTACATAAATATGACTTCATATAGATCAACTCATTAGTCATCATTTACATTAACTCTGTAAGATAAGTGCTGTCATTGTCTCCATTGTTTAGATGAAGAAGTAGGCATTAGAGTGCTGATGCGACTTGCCTGGAGTCTCATTACTGCTAAGTGAGGGAGCCAAGGTTTAGTCCAGATTCTGTACTTTTTGACAGGGCTTCCCTGTTTGGCTCAGCAGTAAAGAATCCACCTGCCAATGCAGGAGATACAGTTCAATCCCTGGGTCCGGGAAGATCCCCTGGAGGAGGGCATGGCAACCCACTCTGGTATTCTTGTCTGGCAAATCCTATGGCCAGAGTAGCCTGGAAGGCTACAGTACATAGGTTCACAAAAGAGTTGGCCATGAGTTAATGACTAAACAATAACAACTGTGCTTTAAGCCACTTACCTATATATTGTTTCTAAAGAAAAGATTATTTAGCATTAAAAAGTGAAGTTAGCTGTCAACTGACAATTTGTGTTATCTTTAGAACACACTGTCAATTTTAGAATAAAGTAGTTAAGTCTATTTTAATTACAATTCAGATAAAGAATAAAGCTATAAACAACACCAGTGCAAATATGCATGCTAAAGACATTTAGTATGTAACTTTACTTTTTGTATTACATGAGTATTTAAATTTTAAATCTGAATTTTTGGATATGGGCATAAACTAAATTCAAAAATCATGAAAGTATTTAGGCCAGTCTTGACATTTAGTGCATTAAGTACTATCTTACATGATTGGCTTCTAGGTGCTTGTTTGTGATAATGATGAAATATGTTTTTCAATGAAGTTTCCCTATTGATCCTTAATCCTGAATGGATGGACATTCACAAAAAAGAACGTGAAACATACCTCTTGTAATATACTGCTCTTTTGAGAGATCCTGTTGCTAACATTTTGAAGTCTGATTCTTGTGCATGCATGTGTGTGTGTGTATGTATATATATGTATTTATGTATGTATATATATGTGTGTATGTATGTATATATGTGTGTGTGTGCTCAATAATTTTTTTTTTTTACCATGATGATTGTTTGTATTAGAAAAATACTAAGACATCAGGAAATCCCAAGGCCTCAAGTATTTTTTACATCTACATGTCACTAATTTTGAATGTTATATAAAAAGAGGCAGTAGGGATGTTCGTTTATGTTAAAAATTACCCTCTTAAAATGTAGAATCACTCCTTTCTTCTTTTTATGGTGGTCCATCAGTCCATGCGTACTGGTTCCATGACCCCCTCTCTCATGAATCTATGATGCTCAAGTCCCTTTTACAGAACAGCATAGTATTTACATCTAACCTATGGCACATCCTCCCGTATATTTTAAATCATCTTTCAAATACTTATATTAATAATGCCTAGTACATTGTAAATGCTAGGTAGTTATTTGCAAGTATGATAAGATTAAGTTTTGGTTTTTAGAAATTTTGGAATTTTTTTTGTCAAAATATTTTTAATCCAGAGTAGGTTGAAATCCACAGATACAAAACCTGGGGATACAGAGGGCCAATTGTGTATAGGATGGCTTTTACAGTAAAGCTAGACCATTAGCCTTATGAAGTTAGTGTGTGTCTTTATAGAACAGAAAAAGGGGAAGAGGCACAAGAGAAGAAAGCAGGGCCAAAAAAGATTTATTAGATTTTACAGTTTTTTCAGAACTATTTCTGCACATAGTTCCACGTGACTAATGTAAGTTATTATTGATCAGTGTCTTTCCAGTGAAAGAACTTATAAAGTTCCAAAATTATTTGCATTAGACGTTTTTTCCAGGAAGAACAAGTGATGAAGACAGTCAATTAACAACAAAACATCCCCACAAATCTCTTATCCTTATGCATGTATATTGCAAATTACCTGTATATTAAAGGGTCTTGACTATAAGAAACAGAGAAATTACAGCCTGAATAGTGTGCCAAAGCACAAACTCCTTGGTACCATCAGGAAGGTGATTTCTAACACATTCTGCTGGCTAGACAGAAGCTTACATCTCTGGAAGATTCATGACCTTATAGGAAATACAGGAAATGAAATTGAGAAGGTCTAAAGTAATGGAAGTGATAGGATATTTGTGTATTCTACCTGTATCTACCTCTATATGCAGAAGAATTTATAGAGTGAATAAAGTCTGTAATTTCCCACTGTAGTCCTGTTGCTATTACTTTGCTCACTTTCCCCTTTGCTCTATGAGCAGGAACTACATGGAAATTCTTGTGTGATAAACTGGAAAGACTGCACCCCTTGGTTTCAGATAGGCCTGGTTTTGATTACTAGCTCAATTGTTGGGTCTAGGCAGGATAACTGAATCTGTGTCAAATAGTTTGGTGTTGGTGTTAGTCGCTCAGTTATGTACGACTCTGTGCAAACCCATGGACTGTAGCCTGCCAGCCTCCTCTGTCCTTGGAATTCTCCAGGCAAGAATACTGGAGTGGGTTGCCATTTCCTTCTCCAGGGGAGCTTACTGGCCCAGGGATTGAACGTGGGTCTCCTGTACTGGAGGCAGGTGGATTCTTTACCAGCTGAGCCACCAGGAAGCTTACGTATGAAATACCATTAAGTCATTAAAATGATATTTATGTACATTTAATAATATGGAACATTGTATATGATATATTATTGAGTATAATAAGCATATTACAAAATAGCATGGTTCTATTTTTATATGGATGTATTTGTATATACAGAAAAAGAAGAAATTTAATAATAATAGTTGTTATCTCAGGGAGGTGATACTATAGGTTATTTTTACTTTGTCATTTTTATGTTTCAGTATTTCCTGGTATTTTTAAACAATTTTGTGCAATTAATTTTATCTTATTGTTTTTAAAAGCAAATTGTTAATTTTACTTTGAAAGTAAAAAAAAAAAAGTTGTAAAAAAAAAAAAGTGAGCTTTAAACTTTAAGATGAATATTCCCCTGTGATTTTTGTTTTAAGGCACTAGGCCTTACTAGGCAGTGGTGGATAGAATCAAAAGAAAAGCATAGATAAAATGAGACAGTCTTGGATGTATGCTGTAGAGTTGTCAGAACATTGAAAATGTGTTGTAATTGCTTTCAATTTGGTTTCATTTTTCTTTTTTATTTTGGTTGTCAGTATGTGATTATTTAGTTAATATTTAACCAACAGCTGTTTTCTTTTATCTCTAAATGCAACCTAATTGTGAAAGCTAAATGCCAGCTAAATTTACTGTGCGGTAGGTCAGAAAAATAAACCGAGACCTTGAAGTTGACAAATATGAGAATAGGAAGTGATGTCAAATAAATGTTTCTGTGAAATTAACAGTGTCAAAAGTAGGGACAGTTTGTAATAACAAACTTTGATTATGTCGTATCCAGTATAATATATCATTATATTTTTTATTTTATATCGCTGAGTGAGGAAAGGGAAATACAAGTTAACATAAGTACAGTTATCTTTATGATGGATCTGAGGCTCAGATCCATCACTGACTTGATGGACTTGAATTTGAGCAAGCTCCAGGAGTTGGTGATGGACATGTAAACCTGGGGTGCTGCAGTCCATGGGGTCACAACGAGTCGGATATGACTGAGTCACTGAACTGAGGCTCAAAGAACTTAAATTATGTAAATCTCTGATTTTCAAATTAGTTGCCCTTTTCCTAAAGTACTTCATGATTTTCAAGATAGAGGGCTGTATAGTTACTTCATGTAAGTATTTAATACATTGTAAGTCATTTTGAAAAAACAGTGATAAAGAAAATATGAGATAATAAAATTTAGTAGATATCTGACCACTGCTGATAATAGCTTGTATTCCAGTTACTGTCCGTACACTTATTTATCTTTGAAGAATACAGCTTTAAATGTACCCTGCTTCTATTAAGCATCTTTGCATTTTATCATGATGTATTGAATATCTTACAAGGATAAACCATTTTTGTTCATTCAGTTCAGTTCAGTTCAGTTCAGTCACTCTGTCGTGTCCGACTCTTTCGGACCCCATGAATCCCAGCACGCCAGGCCTCCCTGTTCATCACCATCTCCCGGAGTTCACTCAGACTCACGTCCATGGAGTCAGGGATGCCATCCAGCCATCTCATCCTCTGTCATCCCCTTCTCCTTCTGCCCCCAATCCCTCCCAGCATCAGAGTCTTTTCCAGTGAGTCAACTCTTC
>SJYT01056532.1:1878-21110 GCA_006410635.1 Cephalophus harveyi
GAAGACTCTTGAGAGTCCCTTGGACTGCAAGGAGATCCAACCAGTCCATTCTGAAGGAGATCAGCCCTGGGATTTCTTTGGAAGGAATGATGCTAAAGCTGAAACTCCAGTACTTTGGCCACCTCATGCAAAGAGTTGACTCATTGGAAAAGACTCTGATGCTGGGAGGGATTGGGGGCAGGAGGAGAAGGGGATGACCAAGGATGAGATGGCTGGATGGATGTGAGTCCATCCACTGACTCAGTGGATGTGAGTCTGAGTGAACTCCGAGAGATGGTGATGAACAGGGAGGCCTGGCGTGCTGTGATTCATGGGGTCGCAAAGAGTCGGACATGACTGAGAGACTGAACTGAACTGGTCTCTTCAGTATCTAATTTCCACCCTGACACAAGGGGGTGGCGATGGACACATTTTTAGGCTCTGTTGTTCAGTAATGCTGTGATGAGGGAGGAACACTCTCAACAAATAACACTGGCATGTGTTCGCAGTATCTTGAGCACACTGGGTTTGCCCCCATTCACGGTGTGTGTGCTTTCCCTGTCTACAGTGCTTAGGCTCTAGGTTGCTCTGCTGGGAACTGTCTGAGGCCGGCCCTGGGTTGTATGCACTTTCCAGGTCTAAGCCATTCAGGTTCAGGTACTTGGGTACTCCACAAAGGCGCAGACTTGGTTGAGCCTGCATTTTGTCCCCTTCCCAGGTCCAAGCAGCTTATGTGACCAGGTGCTTGGTGAGTGTGGTCACTGCGAGTTATTGCCTCCCTCATCCCTGCCACTCACTTTTCTGGGTGTACAACTGGTGCACCTTCTCAGGTGTGCCATGTGTCTCTTCTGGGGAGCTGATCTCTGGCTGCACCCCTCCCAGCAGATGTCGACCATCCAGAATCCCAAGAAGTCTTGGTTAGCAATGAAGCCTGCTTGTAGTTTGGCAGATGATGCCTTTCTGGGGCCGCGATTGCCCCCTTCCAGCTCTGGCTGCCCTCACCTGCCTGTCTCTGCTGAGGGATAGGCCAGTCTGCAGCCGGCTAGCTCTGCTCAGTCCTTTGTTCAGTGAGTGGGCCAGGTGGTGTCTTGAAGTGAAGTTAAACTCGCTCAGTCATGTCTGACTCTTTGTGACCCCTTGGACTCTATATAGTCCATGGAATTCTCCAGACCAGAATACTGGAGTGGATAGCCATGCCCTTCGCCAGGGGATCTTCCCAACCCAGATATCAAACCCAGGTCTCCCACATTGCAGGCAGATATTTTACCAATTGAGCCACCAGGGCTTTTTGGGGGATATCTATCCCATAGCCTGGTTTGCTATCTCAAGTTATTTCCCTCAGATTGCCCTCAGGGCATTCAGGCCTGGTCCTTACTCTAAACAATGCAGCCTGCACCTCCCTGCCCAGCCCCCACTTGCTAGTGTTGGATGCGGCGTCTGTGCTGCTTCTCTGCTGGGAGTTACCGTTGGGCATGTAATCTGTGGGTTTTAATTTTTTATTTATTTTTCCTCCCGATTATGTTGTGCTCTGAGGTTCCAAGGCTTGCCACAGACTTGCCAGTGAGAGTGTTTCCTGGTGCTTGGAAACTTCTCTCTTTTTTAAGACTCCCTTCCCGGGACGGATCTCCATCCCTACCTCTTTTGCCTCTCTTTTTATGTTTATATTTTTTCCTATGTCCTGAAAGACAATGGGCTGCTTTTCTGGGTGCCTGATGTCCTCTGCCAGCATTCAGAAGTTGATTTTTGGAATTTGCTCAGTGCTCAAATGTTCTTTTGATGAACTTGTGGGGGAGAAAGTGGTCTCCCAGCCCTATTCCTCTGCCATCCTAGGACTGCCCCCCCACCTCAGCTTTCTTTATAGTCCAACTCTCACATCTATACATGACTACTGGAAAAACTGTAGCTTTGACTAGGTGGACCTTTGTTGACAAAGTAATGTCTATGCTTTTTAATATGCTATCTAGGTTGCTCATAGCTTTTCTTCCAAGGAGCAAGCATCTTTTAATTTCATGGCTGCAGTCACCATCTGCAGTGATTTTCGAGCCTAAGAAAATAAAGTCTGTCACTGTTTCCATTGTTTCCCCATCTGTTTTCCATTAACTGATGGGACTGCATGCCATGATTTTCGTTTTTTGAATGTTGAGTTTTAAGCCAGCTTTTTCACTCTCCTCTTTCATTTTCATCAAGAGGCTCTTCATTTCCTCTTCATTCTCTGCCATAAGGGTGGTGTCATCTGCATATCTGAGGTTATTGATATTTCTCTCATCAATCTTGATTCCAGCTTATGCTTCATCCAGCCTGGCATTTCATATGATGTAGTCTGCATAAGTTAAATAAGCAGGTGACAATATACAGCCTTTATGTACTCCTTTCCCAATTTGGAACCAGTCTGATATTCCATGTCTGGTTCTAACTGTTGCTTCTTGACCTTCATACAGATTTCTCTGGAAGCAGGCAAGGTGGTCTAGTATTCCCATCTTTTGAATTTTTCATAGTTTACTGTGATCCACACAAAGTCAAAGGCTTTGGCATAATCAAGAAAGCAGAAGTAGATGTTTTTCTGGTACTCTTGCTTTTTCTATTATCCAACAGATGGTGTCAATTTGATCTCTTGTTCCTCTGCCTTTTCTAAATCCAGCTTGAATATCTGGAAGTTCAGAGTTCACGTACTGTTGAAGCCTGGCTTGGAGAATTTTGAGAATTGCTTTACTAGCATGTGAGATGAGTGCAGTTGTACGGTAGTTTGAGCATTCTTTGGCATTGCCTTTCTTTGGAATTGGAATGAAAACTGACCTTTTCCAGTCCTGTGGCCACTGCTGAGTTTTCCAAATTTGCTGGCATATTGGGAACAGCACTTTCACAGCATCACCTTTTAGGATTTGAAATAGCTCAACTGGAATTCTATCACCTCCACTAGCTTTGTTCATAGCGATGCTTCCTAAGGCCCACTCGACCTCACATTCCAGGATGTCTGGCTCTAGGTGAGTGATCACACCATCATGGTTATCTGGGTCATGAAGATCTGTTTCGTATAGTTCTTCTGTGTATTCTTGCTACCTCTTCTTAATATCTTCTGCTTCTATTAGATATATACCATTTCTGTCCTTTTTTGAGCCTATTTTTGCATGAAATGTTCCCTTGGCATGTCTGATTTTCTTGAAGAGATCTCTAGTTTTTCTCATTGTATTGTTTTCCTCTATTTCTTTGCATTGATCACCAAGGAAGGCTTTCTTATCTCTCCTTGCTTGTGATAGTTCAAGCTACTGAAAATGGTGTCCTGACTTTGGGAATGTCATTGAATGAGAATGTTTAGCTTCATTCCAGGCTGCCAGCAGGATGCCAGTGTCTTTGTAGTTCATTCTCTTGAGTGACTCTTAAGAGGTTGCTAACCATGACTATTCAGTAAGTTCAAATCAAATGGCTTACATCAGGTAGAAACCCAGTCTGGGACATTTAAAGGCATTTGAAGAACAATTAGGTACCACTCTTTTGATTAGGATAGAGAGAGCTTTATTCTCTTCCCTGTATAAATGCTCACTCATGTTCAACTTCTTTGTAAACCTATGGACTGTAGCCTGCTAGACTCCTCTCTCCATGGGATTCTCCAGGCAGGAATTCTGGGGTGAGTTGCCATTTCCTCCTCCAGGGAATCTACCCGACCCAGGGATCCATCCCCTGGGATTGAATGAGGGGTTGAATTAGAGGGGTGCAATCCCTCATTGCCCCCAAACTTATATCTCTTTCAGATTTTTGGATATAAAATTCAAGAGGTAATCAATTGTTAACATGCTAAGTATAGAATAATTTTATAAAGAAATCATAAATTGTTGAATAATATTTTAGAAACCTAAAGAATCTTCTTCTCTCTTGCAATCAGTCAGATGGAAAGAAAATTTTCTGAATGTAGTTTTTGCATGTGTTTGTTATTTGCTCAGTCATGTCTGATTCTTTGTGATCCTATAAACTGTAGCCCACCAGGCTCCTCTGTCCATGGGATTCTCCAGGAAGAATAGTGGAGTGGGTTGCCATTTCTTTCTCCAGGGGATCTTCCCAACCCAGGGATCGAACTGAGGTCTCCTGCATTCACCATGTTCATTTGTGACATTGATGCAGAATTTGATCTTTCCAAATTTTGGATATGATTCTTTTACAGAAACAGCACTAAGAAATTAGTTATATTTCTGTTGAGGACAAAATAACTTGAATATATTAATGTTAGCTGGTTAAAATGATTAAGTCTTGGGAATTTCTTGGAGGCCCAGTAGGTAGGATTTTTGCTTTTAGTGTTGTGGCCAGGATTCAAGCCACTCAGCACTGCCAGAAAAAAAAAATTAGTAATTCTTATTACCAAACTTTATTCCAAAAGTATTGGTAATAATGTCAAATATGCTTATTAAATTTGAAAGGATAATATTTTGTATGGACACTGAATATAAGCTCAGTTATTATGATATTTTTTCAATGGTAAAAAGAGAAAAATAAAACCTATCATAGAATACTGAATCAAAAAGCTACAGTTTTTTCCTATGCATTCAGTATGCATTGAATTGCTCTTTTCTGGCAGTTATGATAGAGTTTTACAAATAGATATTTATGCACATTTGTTGTGGGACTTTGCTTTAAGAGCTTCTTTTCTCAAGTGAGTTAAATCAGCTCACCTGCCATTTTATTTACTAAGTTTTCACAAGTTTAATTTTTGTTAGATAGGACAGAAATAGTCAGCATTTTATTGGAGAAACTGCAATATTAAACCCTCTATATTAAAAGGCTCAGTATCTCCAGTAGTTCTTTCCAATTCAGTTTAAATTAAGTAGTTCAAGTTAAAGAGTTTTTTTTTTTAAATTTACTTATTTTAGTTGGAAAATCTGAGGATGTCACAAACTGTTCTCTTACAATTTAACCAACAGTGAGTTACTATGGTCGTCCATTTGTATAACACTATAAAAATCTTTTCATAAATATCTATTTTTATAAAAATGGGAATATTGTTGAAAGAGAGACATTATGGTGCTATAAAAGGATTGGTGGGCTGAACATTAGATGTGGTTTCTGCTGCATGTTCAGGTCATGTGACTAGATTAAACTAATCTCTCTAAGCCTGTTTTAATTTGTTTGTTGACTTGATAGATTATGTCCTTTAACTCTTAAAGATCTATGACTTGCCTGAAAATGGTACCAGAACCTAATGTCCCATTTTAATAGTTCATGGCACTGTGCTATATAGACTTGTCCCTCACTGTAAAGGTTTCTTTTGAACTGGAGAAAAAGAATTCCCAAGTTCTCAGCTCTCTCTGGGAAATATCTTTTATCATGACTTTTGCTGAAGTACAAAACTGGGGATAAGATAGTAAGAGGGGTGTAACTAATATCTCTAGTCAGATAGGCACATGAGGAGATGAGAAGGGGTGGATAACCTCCATGGTCATTAGATCCAAACCCATCTGAACCTAAAGTATTACATGATAAGCTCAGCATTGGAATATGCAGAGATCAGTGCATATTATGGACAGTGAGTGTTACAGTTCCTTGTACTTCCATGTTTCAATAGATGCAGTTCATTTTGTAAATGAACACACATAGGCAACACTACTGTGGGAAGAATGAGTGGTGAAACAGATTCTCTCAATCTTCCTAGAGTGTAGGGTCTCCTTCTCTTAAGGGAACATTTATATTTACCTCCAATTCAGTTCAGTTCAGTCGCTCAGTCATGTCCGACTCTTTGGGACTCCATGGACTGCAGCACGCCAGGCCTCCCTCTCCATCACCAACTCCCGGAGTTGACTCAGACTCATTTCCACTGAGTCGGTGATGCCATCCAACCATCTCATCCTCTGTCTTTCCCCTTCTCTTCCTGCCTTCAGTCTTTCCCAGCATCAGGGTCTTTTCCAGTGCATCAGATCTTCAAATCAGATGGCCAAAGTACTGGAATTTCAGCTTCAGCATCAGCCCATCAAATGAATATTCAGGACTGATTTCCTTTAAGATGGACTGGTTGGATCTCCTTGCAGTCCAAGGGATTCTCAAGAATCTTCTCCAACATCACAGCTCAAAAGCGTCAGTTCTTCAGCACTCAGCTTTCTTTATAGTCCAACTCTCACATCCATACATGACTACTGGAAAAACCATAGCCTTGGCTAGATGGACCTTTGTTTACCTCCAGTAGGGCACATCATATTAACTTTCTAAAAGACTAGTGTCATTCTGTATTTTAAAAGACTTGTTACCACTTTTTTCTGCCTTTCAGTTGCTGACCAAGTTGCCTAGAACAAACACAAAATTATCTTTGGTAATTAGAGTTTTTTTTTTAAAATTCAACCTTGAAACAGAATTACAGTAATGTAACTGCATTATCTTTTGAAGAAGGAGTACCTGAATTAAGGTAATTTTATGGACATGTCCTGTCTTTGAACCAGTATTTTGAATCAACACATTTGTACACACTATAAAATCAAAGAATAAACAAAGTATTAATTGTGCATTCTATTTCTTTAGTTAATACATTTCTTAGAGTGATTGATAGTCTAGTAATTTTACATCTTATGAAAGAAATGGTGCCTGATACAGTGTTATCCACAGATGTTGAGATATGAGAAAAAGAGGAAGCATTATACTTTCTTAACAAGGAATTTTGGTAGAGGAGAAATTTTCTTTATAAAGGTAGATGAGCATGGAGATTAGAATGGAAATGTGTCTAAGGTCTGGCAGAACTATCTATATAGTATACAAAAATAACATCATATATATTTATGTATATTATATAGATATTATAGTCATACATATGATCATGTTATCTATGTATATAATGTAAATAGCATAATGTAAATCTGTATATGTAAAAATAAAAATTTGTATCTGTGTGAGTAGAAGAAAGGGATAGCTTGTTATTCTGTCTGTAAAACTCATGGGATTTCAACTAACAAAATGAAGTTGTCCAAGGCTATGGATTGAGTTTAGAGGAAAAGTAGGTTTTAGGCCAGTAGTTTTCAAATCATCATGGATCAGAAACCCCTGGAGGTCTTGTTAAAACACAGATTACTGAGGCCCAACCTTTCTTTCTGATTTCGTAGGTTTCCCATGGGATCAAGAATTTTTTTTCTAAGTTTCCAGGAGATGTTGTTGCCACTGGTCTGGGGATAACACTGACTAGGACTGTTCTAGAATAAATCTACTAGATTTTGTTTTCATATCCAATCTATCTTAACTCTGTAGGAAACAAGGATTGATGGTAGGGTAAATTCAACTATAGTTAGTAAGATGATTTTAAGCAATTAAGTTCCAGAAACTTCTAGTTTTCTCATCCATAGGATGAAGAAATAAGACTTGGATGATTTTGAAGGCCACTAGGACACTGAAATTTTAAAAATAAAAAGGAAAACAACAATTGATAAATCAAAGTATATGATTTTACTCTATCATACAGCTTCATGCAGTGATTCATGCAATGTATTTCTTATAAATTTGTAGCATGATCTGGAGGCACCATAGCTTAATAGCAAAAGTTTAGGTTCTGGAACAGACTGCCTGAAGTTGGCTGTTGGCTTTGTTGTTAACTTGCAATATGAGTTTGGGCATGTTGCTTCTCTGCTTCTCAGTTTTTTTCAACACATTCTGTGCTTCCTTCCTTATGGAGTTATAAAGAAGAAATTGTATTATCCATGTAAAAATAGATAAAACAATTTCCTGACCTTTAATAGTGTCATATAACTATCAGTTACTAATATTATTTGAAAATTATATAAATTTATCTCTAAAAATATTTTATGGGATATTGAACTAACTTTTCCTATTTTGTTGGTGATATTCAATACCTTCTTTGGATAAAAAAATAATTTAGATAGTAGTCTGAAATAAGCATAATGATGCAGCTTAGACTACTTTCTAAATTAGATTTTCTAAATATTTAAAGCCAAATTTAAATTAATTTGATTGTTTGATCATCTTTATGTTGATAAATAATCATGAATTTATACTAATGATTAGCCTTGTTTTTAATTTGTAAGTTTTGAAAGGAATGTGTCACTGATTACTGTGGATTAGACCTTCTGTGTGTGTATATATATATATAATATTCAGTATCTAGATTTTAGATTCCAATAAAATAAAAAAGCAGAGACATCACTTTGCTGACAAAGGTTTGTATGGTTAAAGCCATGGTTTTTCCAGTAGTCATGTGAGAGTTGCATCATAAAGAAGGCTGAGTACAGAAGAATTGATGCTTTTGAACCATGGTGCTGGAGAAGACTCTTTAGAGCCTCTTGGACAGCAAGGAGATCAAATCCATCAGTCCTAAAGGAAATCAACTTGAATATTCATTAGAAGGACTGATGCTGAAGCAGAAACTCCAATACTTTGGCCACTGGATGCTAAGAGACTACTCATTGGAAAAGACTGTGATACTGGGAAACCTTGAGGGCAGGAGGAGAAGGGGGCAACACAGGATGAGATGGTCGGTTGGCATCACTGACTCAATGAACATGAGTTTGAGCAAACTCTGGGAGATAGTGAAGGACAGGGAAGCCTGGTGTGCTGCAGTCCATAGGGTCGGAAAGAGTCAGAAACAACTTAGTGACTGAACAACAACAATAACAAATTTTAGAGAATATTTTGCTAACTTCTAGAAATCAAATTGAGATAAATAAACATTTCACTAGAAATTCCTATACTGTTGCAGTGAATGTCCGTATGAAGGTCCGTGAAGGTAATGATCTATTTACTTAAATATAAGCATCTGAAGACTGTCTTCACTGTTTGATCTGGGAAAATCTGAAAATTTCAAAAGTTATTGATTTTTTAAAAATATTATATTTATTTCTTGAAAATCATTGCCTGAAGTACATAGGAAGCCTTAAGAAGCATCACTATGAACAAAGCTAGTGGAAGTGATGGAATTCTAGCTGAGCTATTTCATATCCTAAAAGATGATGCTGTGAAAGTGCTGCACTCAATATGCCAGCACATTTGGAAAACTCAGCAGTGGCCACAGGACTGGTAAAGGTCAGTTTTCATTCCAATCCCAAAGAAGGGAAATGCCAAAGAATGTTCAAACTACTGCACAGTTGTACTCATCTCACATGCTAGCAAAGTAATGCTGAAAATTCTCCAAGCCAGGCTTCAAAAGTAGGTTAACTAAGAACTTCCAGATGTTCAGGCTGGATTTAGAAAAGGCAGAGGAACCAGAGATCAAATTGCCAACATCCACTGGATCATCAAAAAAGCAAGAGAGTTCCAGAAAAAAACATCTACTTCTGCTTTGTTGACTATACCAAAGCCTTTGACTGTGTAGATCACAACAAACTGTGGAAAATTCTTCAAGATATGGGAATACCAGATCACTTTACCTGCCTCCTGCAAAACCTGTATACAAATCAAGAAGCAATAGTTAGAACCAGACGTAGAACAATGAACTGGTTCCAAATTGGGAAAGGAGTACATCAAGGCAGTCTGTATACTGTCACCCTGCTTATTTAACTTATATACAGTGTACATCATGTGAAATGCTAGGCTGGATGAAGCACAAGCTGGAATCAAGATTGCTGGGAGAAATATCAATAAGCACAGATATGCAGATGACACCACCCTGATGGCAGAAAACAAAGGGAAATTTAGAAACCTCTTGATAAAGGTGAACAAGGAGAGTGAAAAAGCTGGCGTAAACTCAGCATTTAAAAAATGAAGATCAAGGCAGCTAGTCCCATCACTGCATGGAAAATCGATGGGGAAAACAATGGAAACAGTGACAGACTTTATTTTCTTGGGTTGCAAAATCACTGCAGATGGTGACTGCAACCACGAAATTAAAAATGCTTTCTCCTTGCAAGAACAGTTATGACAGGCCTAGACAGTGTATTAAAGAGTAGAGATGTTACTTTGCCAACAAAGGTGCATATAGTCAAAACTATGGTTTTTCCAGTAGTCATGTATGGATGTGAGAGTTGGGGAGAAGTTGGAGAGAGTTGGAGAGAGAGGTTGAATGCTGAAGAATTGATGCTTTTGAACTATGGTGTTGGAGAATACGCTTGAGAGTGTCTTGGACAGCAAGGAGTACAAACCAGTCAATCCTAAAGAAAATCAACCCTTAATGTTCATTGGAAGGACTGATGCTGAAGCTGAAGCTCTAATACTGTGGCCATCTGATGCGAATAGCCTAGAAAAGACCCTGATGCTAGGAAAGATTGAAGGCATAAGGAGCAGGGGATGACAGAGGATGAGATGGTTGGATGGCATTACTGACACAGTGGCCATGAATTTTAGCAAGCTCCAGGAGATAGTGAAGGACAGGGAAGCCTGGCATGCTGCAGTCTATGGGATCAGAAAGAGTTGGACACAAGTGAGTGACTGAACAATGTGAATTGGAGACTAATGATGGAATGCCTGCTCAAATTTTATTTCATATGTTTTTTCATGTCAGTTCTTCCTGTGTGTCATTAGTTCATTCATTTAGTCATTTTAGGCCTCATTTACCTCATTTGTAAAATGTGGTCAGCATCAATGGCTTTAAGATCACTTTCAACCATTATGTTCTGCAATTCTTATACTATTAGTGCTATGAGAAAGTCCTTACAGTAATGTGCCAAATATAGATTGTTCATATTCATTGTATTGATGTTTTAAAACCATTCCTGGCTTAGAATGTTAAGCATCTTCCTCCACTTTTTGGCACTAAATGTTATAGTTCAATTCATTGTAGACCTCAATTTAACCATATATTGTCTTCATGGCTAATATAGGTAAAACAAGTGCTTATTACATTCATGTCACAGACTACAGTCTGCCAAGTTAAACTCTGACACCAAAACAATTGAGGTCATTCAGAAGGAGAAAATATTTGAAGAGATAATAGCTGAAAACTTCCCTAACATAGGAAAGGAAACAGTCATTCTATTCCAGGAAGCACAGAGTTCCAGGCAGGGTAAACCCAAGGAGGAACAAGCCGAGACACGTAGTAATCAAACTGACAAAAATTAACAACAACAACAACAACAACAACAACAAAAATCTTAAAAACAGCAAGAAAAAAGCACCATATAACATTCCAGGGAACTCCCATAAAGTTATCAGTTGATTTCTCAGCCAAAATGTACTTGTGGAAGCAGTAATGGATGAGAAAAATTGGCAGGGAAAAAAGATGACTAGAAAACGTAAGAAAACTTTTTTCAAGGAAACTAATGATTTCAACTCTGTGAATGAAACGAGCTGGGTTAAGTTCATTTAATCATGTGTGGAAATGTCATAATAGATTTTATTGTTATATTCATGTAATGGAAATACAATAATCTCAAATTTCTTAACTTGCTTGTGAAAAGCTAGTGTGCAAATTAAATTATTTGACCCCATTCACACTTTTGATCCCTTTCACAATTTGAAAATTTTCACAATTTGACCCTTTCACATGGCAAGAAGAAAGTGAAGCTTAATTGAGGACCTCATAATATACTAGTGATAAATAATACTCCTTAGTGACTGTTATTACTAGGTGCATATTTACCTTGTTACTCAAAGCTACCTGAACCAGATATACAGTAATAGTAGATATAATTTTTTAAGAATAAGTTTATAAAACAAAACAATGATGATTCCTCAAAATTAATACCAAGGCTTTATCTAGGATGGAAGTCAAAGCTGTGGTTTCAGTTCAGTTCAGTTGCTCATTCGTGTCTGACTCTTTACAACCCCATGGACTGCAGCACGCCAGGCTTTCCTGTCCATTACCAAACTCATGTCCGTAGAGTCGGTGATGCCATCCAACCATCTCATCATCTGTCTTTCCCTTCTCTTCCTGCCTTACATCTTTCCCAGCATCAGGGTCTTTTCCAATGCGTCAGTTCTTTGAATTAGGTGGCCAAAGTATTGGAGTTTCAGCTTCAGCGTCAGTCCATCCAGTGAATATTCAGGACTGATTTCCTTTAGGATAGACTGGTTGGATCTCCTTGCAGTCCAAGGGACTCTCAAGAGTCTTCTCCAACACCACAGTTCAGGTTAGGCTGTCCTATAGGTTTGTGTCATGTGCTCTGTTACTGCTGTCTTTAGAGAAATGAAGTATTGAACTTTGGCTTCTCACCAGATTTGACTTGAAACTTTAGCAGCCAAACCCTACATACCACACAATGGGACAATCCACTACTTTGTATTTTAGTGATTCAAACAGTAGTCTGCCTACTAAAAAAAAGTGTAAGCTCTGATAATACAGATAATAAATTCATAGTTGAGAGAATATGGTGGTCTCCTGTAAGGTCAAGGAGAAAATGTTTCTGCCCCATATAAAGAGCTCAGCAATTCACTGGATTCACCTTTATAAATGCCAATCCGTAGAACCTGATACCTTCTTTTACAAATATGCCTGTGCTCAGTCACTTCATTTGTGTCTGACTCTTTGTGATCCCATGGACTGTAGCTTGCCAGGCTCCTCTGGCCATGGAATTCTCTAGGCAAGAATATTGGAGTGGGTTTCCATGCCCTTCTCCAGGGGATCTTCCTAATTCAGGACTGACCCCATGTCTCCTGCATTGCAGGCCAATACAGGACTAAAATCTAGAAGTATATTATAATGGGACAAAATTTATGTAGAGATGAAATGTAGAGATCAATCTGCTTAACTGTACAGTAGAATGGACTAAAATTATAGAACTTAATCATTGCTTTCTAATAATTTTCTAATAGTTTCTGAGATTTGTCTTTTTGTGTTAAAGATTACTCTCAGACCTTTAAGGCTTTGCTGTTTGGTTTTATATATGTATGTGCTGTGCTGTGCTGCACAAGTGTCTGACTCTTTGCAACTCCATGGACTGTAGTCCACCAGACTCCTCTGTCCATGGGATTCTCTAGGCAAGAATACTGGAGTGGATTTCCATGCCCTCCTCCAGGGGATCTTCCCAATCCAGGATCGAACCCAGATCTCCCACATTGCAGGCAGATTCTTTGCCATCTGATCCACCAGGGAAGTGCCAGAATACCAGAGTGGGTAGCTGGTCGATTCTCCAGGGGAACTTCCCGACCCAGGAATGAAACTGGGGTCTCCTGCATTGCAGGCGAATTCTTTACCAGGTGAGCTACATGGGAAGCATGTATACATACACATTATTGTCTATTAGATTTGAAATTTTTAAGCTAATGGGACTATTGTTTCTAAATGTAAAGCTTTCAGATAAGTGAATAGGTATTGATTCTCTACTCACTTCTCTAAGTAGAAAACAATTTAGGATGAAATTCATCTTTCAATTATATTTTTTCTGAAAATTAATGAACCCTCACATATCTTTTCTAATTTTTATTTAGAAAATTCTTCAATTGGGTAAAATTGTCTTGGGGTAGGGATGCATGCAGGTTGTAGAAATTCATGTTTTCAAATGAGTGTATTTTGGTTAAAATAAAGTTGAATGACTTGTAGAGCTTGAAAGCTAATATTGGAACTTAATGCTCCTGATTCTTTATCTAAATCTTTGTTCCTTAGATTTTGTTACAAAATATCGCTTTGAATAGTAAAGCCCTTATTTCTACAATGGTGTTGAATAGAGAAAAGAAACAAAACAGATTTCTTTTTGAGAATATCTGATAATGGAGCAAGTTGGAGGGAAAATGAGACAATGATTATTAAGTTAATTTCTGCATATATACACTGTGAAAAATGGTTGAAGTGAAACACCAGGCCACCTTACCTGTCTCCTGAGAAAACTGTGTGTGGGTTAAGAAGCAACTGTTAGAACCAGACATGGAACAAATGACTGGTTCAAAATTGGGAAAGGAGTACGTCAACTCTGTATATTGTCATCCTGTTCATTTAACTTATATGAAGAATATATCATGTGAAATGCTGGGCTGGATGAATCACAAATTGGTATCAAGAGTTCCGGGAGAAATATCAACAACCTCAGATGTGTAGATGAAAACACTCTAATGGCAGAAACTGGAGAGGCTCTTTAGCCTCTTGATGAGGGTGAAAGAGGAGAGTGAAAAGGTTGGCTTAAACATCAGCATTCAAAAAACTAAGATCATGGCAAATAGATCGGGAAAAAATGGAAGCAGTTATAGATTTTATTTTCTTGGGCTCCAAAATCACTGCAGGCGGTGACTGTAGCCATGAAATTAAAAGACGCTTGCTCCTTGGAAGGAAAGCTATGACAAACCTAAACAGCATATTGAAAAACAAAGATATCACTTTGCTGACAAAGGTCTGTCTAATCAAAGCTATGGTTTTTCCAGTAGTCATATATGGATGTGAGAGTTGGACCATAAAGAAGGTTGAGTGTCAGAGAATTGATGGCTTTGAATTGTGGTGCTGTAAAGACTCTTAAGAATCCCTTGGATAGCAAGGAGATCAAACCAGTCAATCCTAAAGGAAATCATCCCTGAATATTCATTGGAAGAACTGATGCTGAAACTGAAACTCCGGTACTTTGACCATATGGTGCAAAGAACTGACTCACTGGAAAAGACCTTGATGCTGGGAAAGATAGAAGGCAGGGGAGAAAGGGATGACAGAGGATGAGATAGACATCAGTTTGAGCAAACTCTGGGAGATTGCGAAGGATAGCGAAGCCTGACTTGCTGTAGTCAGTGGGATCACAAAGAGTCTGACGTGACTTAGTGAGTGAACAACAACAACACTTGTGAATACTCACTCTATATGAAAGAGTTATGAATCACATGTAATTTGCCAGCACCTGTAAAAGTCATTTGGATTACAAGACATGGTTAGTTACAAGTTGGATTAGTTTCAGGTCAAATTTTTCTGTAAACTTATAAGGTTACTTCCTCAGTAGTCAATTTATTCTGATGCTTCAAAACATGAGAACGTAAAAATCTTTTCACTGTTTACACTTGCACATATTTTAGCAAGTTTTCTTCTAACTCTGATTGATGATCACTCTTGTCAAGTTCATCATTGCATTTCGATGATAGGAATATATGGTGTAGACTTAACAGTATTTGAAATATAGATTTGCATTTGATTTGACTGTGCAGATTTCATCTGTTTCACTTTTAACATGTGAGTGAATACATATATCCTTTTTGGGTGCTTATAGGTTCCCCAAAGAGGGAGATAGCTCTGCTTTTTTTTTTAAGAAAAGCATCAAGATAAATAAATATTTAGATAGATGTCTGAGCTTCCTTGGTGTCTTGGTCAGTACAGAATCTGCTGCAGTGCAGAAGACCACTTGCAGTGCAGGAGACAAGTGTTCAATCCCTGGTTCAGGAAGATTACTGGAGAAGGAAATGGCAACCCACTCTAGTATTCTTGCCTGGGAAATCACATGGACAGAGGAGCCTGGCAGGCTACAGTCCATGCAGTTGCAAGAGTTGGACATGACTTAGCGACTAAACCACCATCATCACCAGTGCCTATCACATAATAGAACCTCAATATATGTTTGTTCAATGGACTTGTTATTGATGAGAATTGCATAGAAGCTGATCTCTGAGAGATGAGTAGGAACTGGTAGGAAAAAGAAAGTAAGGAATACAGAATGAGTGTACAATTGAATTTGGCAATGTTATAAGCAGTAAGAAAAGTACATCCTAAAATGTAGGGGGTTTTGAGTAAAATAGAGGTATTTTTACACTTTTCATTATATTCCCCAGAACCAATGAATTCTAATGTAAACCTAAGATATACTGCTTCAAATTTTATCATGCCTTTGTTAAAATAGCTTTATAAAAAGGCTTAGTGTGTTTTCAATTATCCTTCTTAAAATAATATGTATGATGTTAAATACAGTATTTTATTTTTTTAGATGAAAATGTCATTTTATTGGTTTATTTTGCAATTCTTCATTAGTTAAGCATTTTTATGTTTTTTTATTAACCACATGGATTTCTCACTCTGAGTCCTTTGCTCATTTTTCTACAGACTTCTGGCATTTTATTGTTATAAACTTTATTTTTCTTAATTTTTATTTTTACTTTATTTTGCTTTACAATACTGTATTGGTTTTGCCATACATTGACATGAATCAGCCACGGGTGTACATGAGTTCCCAATCCTGAATCCCCCTCCCACCTCCCGCCCCATATCATCTCTCTGGATCATCCCCGTGCACCAGCCCCAAGCATCTTGTATCCTGTATCGAACATAGACTGGCGATTCGTTTCTTACCTTATAGTATACATGTTTCAATGCCATTCTCCCAAATCATCCCACCCTCTCCCTCTCCCACAGAGTCTAAAAGTCCATTCTATACATCTGTGTCTCTTTTGCTGTCTTGCATAGAGGGTTATCATTACCATCTTTCTAAATTCCATATATATGTGTTAGTATACTGTATTGGTGTTTTTGTTCTGTCTCTTATACACATCTCTTCTCTAAGTAGAAAACAATTTAGGATGAAATTCATCTTTCAATTATATTTTTTCTGAAAATTAATGAACCCTCACATATCTTTTCTAATTTTTATTTAGAAAATTCTTCAATTGGGTAAAATTGTCTTGGGGTAGGGATGCATGCAGGTTGTAGAAATTCATGTTTTCAAATGAGTGTATTTTGGTTAAAATAAAGTTGAATGACTTGTAGAGCTTGAAAGCTAATATTGGAACTTAATGCTCCTGATTCTTTATCTAAATCTTTGTTCCTTAGATTTTGTTACAAAATATCGCTTTGAATAGTAAAGCCCTTATTTCTACAATGGTGTTGAATAGAGAAAAGAAACAAAACAGATTTCTTTTTGAGAATATCTGATAATGGAGCAAGTTGGAGGGAAAATGAGACAATGATTATTAAGTTAATTTCTGCATATATACACTGTGAAAAATGGTTGAAGTGAAACACCAGGCCACCTTACCTGTCTCCTGAGAAAACTGTGTGTGGGTTAAGAAGCAACTGTTAGAACCAGACATGGAACAAATGACTGGTTCAAAATTGGGAAAGGAGTACGTCAACTCTGTATATTGTCATCCTGTTCATTTAACTTATATGAAGAATATATCATGTGAAATGCTGGGCTGGATGAATCACAAATTGGTATCAAGAGTTCCGGGAGAAATATCAACAACCTCAGATGTGTAGATGAAAACACTCTAATGGCAGAAACTGGAGAGGCTCTTTAGCCTCTTGATGAGGGTGAAAGAGGAGAGTGAAAAGGTTGGCTTAAACATCAGCATTCAAAAAACTAAGATCATGGCAAATAGATCGGGAAAAAATGGAAGCAGTTATAGATTTTATTTTCTTGGGCTCCAAAATCACTGCAGGCGGTGACTGTAGCCATGAAATTAAAAGACGCTTGCTCCTTGGAAGGAAAGCTATGACAAACCTAAACAGCATATTGAAAAACAAAGATATCACTTTGCTGACAAAGGTCTGTCTAATCAAAGCTATGGTTTTTCCAGTAGTCATATATGGATGTGAGAGTTGGACCATAAAGAAGGTTGAGTGTCAGAGAATTGATGGCTTTGAATTGTGGTGCTGTAAAGACTCTTAAGAATCCCTTGGATAGCAAGGAGATCAAACCAGTCAATCCTAAAGGAAATCATCCCTGAATATTCATTGGAAGAACTGATGCTGAAACTGAAACTCCGGTACTTTGACCATATGGTGCAAAGAACTGACTCACTGGAAAAGACCTTGATGCTGGGAAAGATAGAAGGCAGGGGAGAAAGGGATGACAGAGGATGAGATAGACATCAGTTTGAGCAAACTCTGGGAGATTGCGAAGGATAGCGAAGCCTGACTTGCTGTAGTCAGTGGGATCACAAAGAGTCTGACGTGACTTAGTGAGTGAACAACAACAACACTTGTGAATACTCACTCTATATGAAAGAGTTATGAATCACATGTAATTTGCCAGCACCTGTAAAAGTCATTTGGATTACAAGACATGGTTAGTTACAAGTTGGATTAGTTTCAGGTCAAATTTTTCTGTAAACTTATAAGGTTACTTCCTCAGTAGTCAATTTATTCTGATGCTTCAAAACATGAGAACGTAAAAATCTTTTCACTGTTTACACTTGCACATATTTTAGCAAGTTTTCTTCTAACTCTGATTGATGATCACTCTTGTCAAGTTCATCATTGCATTTCGATGATAGGAATATATGGTGTAGACTTAACAGTATTTGAAATATAGATTTGCATTTGATTTGACTGTGCAGATTTCATCTGTTTCACTTTTAACATGTGAGTGAATACATATATCCTTTTTGGGTGCTTATAGGTTCCCCAAAGAGGGAGATAGCTCTGCTTTTTTTTTTAAGAAAAGCATCAAGATAAATAAATATTTAGATAGATGTCTGAGCTTCCTTGGTGTCTTGGTCAGTACAGAATCTGCTGCAGTGCAGAAGACCACTTGCAGTGCAGGAGACAAGTGTTCAATCCCTGGTTCAGGAAGATTACTGGAGAAGGAAATGGCAACCCACTCTAGTATTCTTGCCTGGGAAATCACATGGACAGAGGAGCCTGGCAGGCTACAGTCCATGCAGTTGCAAGAGTTGGACATGACTTAGCGACTAAACCACCATCATCACCAGTGCCTATCACATAATAGAACCTCAATATATGTTTGTTCAATGGACTTGTTATTGATGAGAATTGCATAGAAGCTGATCTCTGAGAGATGAGTAGGAACTGGTAGGAAAAAGAAAGTAAGGAATACAGAATGAGTGTACAATTGAATTTGGCAATGTTATAAGCAGTAAGAAAAGTACATCCTAAAATGTAGGGGGTTTTGAGTAAAATAGAGGTATTTTTACACTTTTCATTATATTCCCCAGAACCAATGAATTCTAATGTAAACCTAAGATATACTGCTTCAAATTTTATCATGCCTTTGTTAAAATAGCTTTATAAAAAGGCTTAGTGTGTTTTCAATTATCCTTCTTAAAATAATATGTATGATGTTAAATACAGTATTTTATTTTTTTAGATGAAAATGTCATTTTATTGGTTTATTTTGCAATTCTTCATTAGTTAAGCATTTTTATGTTTTTTTATTAACCACATGGATTTCTCACTCTGAGTCCTTTGCTCATTTTTCTACAGACTTCTGGCATTTTATTGTTATAAACTTTATTTTTCTTAATTTTTATTTTTACTTTATTTTGCTTTACAATACTGTATTGGTTTTGCCATACATTGACATGAATCAGCCACGGGTGTACATGAGTTCCCAATCCTGAATCCCCCTCCCACCTCCCGCCCCATATCATCTCTCTGGATCATCCCCGTGCACCAGCCCCAAGCATCTTGTATCCTGTATCGAACATAGACTGGCGATTCGTTTCTTACCTGATAGTATACATGTTTCAATGCCATTCTCCCAAATCATCCC
>SJYT01056541.1:0-11531 GCA_006410635.1 Cephalophus harveyi
CTGGAGTGGGGTGCCATTGCCTTCTCCCAGTATTCTCTAATAGTTATCATTCTATACATTTAAATTATAATAAGCAAATATTAAGATATGGGGATGTCAATAAATCAAACAACTTCAATAAAAAGAGAAACAATTTGAACAAAACAAAATGCCAAAACTCATTCAGGAAGAAATAAACTGAACAGTCCTATTCCTATTAAAGAATTTGAATTCATTATAGAAAGATACCCTGCAATGAAAATGGATTCACTCTTTGTTCACCAAATATTTGAGGAAGAAATAATGAAAATTATAGGCAAGTGCTTTCAGAAATTTGAAGAGGAAAGAATACTTCCCAAATTATTTTCTGAGATCACCATTACACTGATACTAAAATAAGACAAAGATATTATAAGAGAAACAGATATTTGTCATGAATATGTGTGTAAAAATGCTGAACAAAATTTCAGCAAATTGAATCCAACCACATTTTAAAAGGGCTCATCTCCAGAATGCAAGGTTGTTTTCACATGTGATTATTAACCAAGGCAATTCACCATACTGACATATTAACAATAAAGCTATGTGAACATTTCAATAGGTACAGAAAATCATTGACAAAATACAACATCCTCTTATGATTAAAAACTCCCAGAAATCTAGCAGTAGAAGGGAAATTTGATTTTAAAAAGGTAAAAAGTTCCTGCCACAGCCAATATCATACTTAGTGGTGAATGATAAAGTGCTTTCCATCAAGGATGAGGATGTGTGCTTTCACCAATTCTATTCAACATTGTACTGAAGTTTGCAGCCAGTGCAAAAAGGCAACAAAAATAAGTTAAAGGCAACCCAGTTGTAAAGAAAAAAGCTCATCTGTTTTTATTTATAGATGCTAACAATCAATTTTAAAAATTAGATGACCTTTACCAAAAAAGGCTCAGTTCAGTTCAGTCACTCAGTCGTGCCCAGCTCTTTGTGACCCTGAGAGAGCAGCACGCCAAGCTTCTTTGTCCATCACCAACTCCTGGAGCTTGCTCAAGCTCATGTCCATCAAGTTGGTGATGCCATCCAACCATCTCATCCTCTGCAGTCTCCTTCTCCTCTTGCCTTCAATCTTTCAAGCATCAGGGGCTTTTCTAATTAGTCAGTTCTTTGCATCTGGTGGCCAAAGTATTGGAGATTTAGCTTTAGCATCAGTCCTTCCAATGAATATTCAGGGTTTATTTCCTTTAGGATTGCCAGGTTTGATCTCCTTGTAGTTCAAGGGACTCTCAAGAGTCTTCTCCAACACCACAGTTCAAAAGCATCAATTCTTTGGCACTCAGCCTTCTTTATGGTCCAATTCTCATATGCATACAATACTAACTGAAAAACCGTAGCTTTAACTAGATGGACCTATGTTGGCAAAGTAATGTCTCTGCTTTTTAGTATGCTGTCTAGGTTGGTCATAGCTTTTCTTCCAAGGAACAAGCGTCTTTTAATTTCATGACTGCAGTCACCATTTGCAATGATATAGGGGCCCAATAAAATAGTCTCTCACTGTTTCCATTATTTCCCTATCTATTTGCCATGAAGTGATAGGACCAGACTGGTTCCAAATAGGAAAAGGAGTACGTCAAGGCTGTATATTGTCACCCTGCTTATTTAACTTATATGCAGAGTACATCATGAGAAACACTGGGCTGGAAGAAGCACAAGCTGGAATCAAGATTGCCAGGAGAAATATCAATAACCTCAGATATGCAGATGACACTACCCTTATGGCAAAAAGTGAAGAGGAACTAAAGAGCCTCTTGATGAAAGTAAAAGAGGAGAGTGAAAAAGTTGGCTTAAAGCTCAACATTCAGAAAACTAAGATCATGGCATCTGGTCCCATCACTTCATGGCAAATAGATGGGGAAACAGTGGAAACCATGTCAGACTTTATTTTTGGGGGCTCCAAAATCACTGCACATGGTGATTGCAGCCATGAAATTTAAAAGACGCTTACACCTGGGAAGGAGAGTTATGACCAACCTAGACAGCATATTCAAAAGCAGAGACATTACTTTGCCAACAAAGGTCCGTCTAGTCAAGGCTATGGTTTTTCCTGTGGTCATGTATGGATGTGAGAGTTGGACTGTGAAGAAAGCTGAGCGCCGAAGAATTGATGCTTTTGAACTATGGTGTTAGAGAAGATTCTTGAGAGTCCCTTGGACTGCAAGGAGATCCAACCAGTCCATTCTAAAGGAGATCAGTCCTGGATGTTCTTTGGAAGGAATGATGCTGAAGCTGAAACTCCAGTACTTTGGCCACCTCATGCAAAGAGTTGACTCATTGGAAAAGACTCTGATGCTGGGAAGGATTGGGGGCAGGAGGAGAAGGGGACGACCGAGGGTGAGATGGCTGGATGGCATCACCGACTCGAGTCGGTGAGTTTGAGTGAAACTAGGACGTGAGTTTGAGTGAAATCTAGGAGTTGGTGCTGGATAGGGAGGCCTGGCGTGCTGCAATTCATGGGGTCGCAAAAAGTTGGACACGACTAAGCAACTGATGGAGAAGGCAATGGCACCCCACTCCAGTACTCTTGCCTGGAAACTCCCATGGACAGAGGAGCCTGGTGGGCTGCAGTCCATGGGGTCGCTGAGTCAGACACGACTGAGTGACTTCACTTTCACTTTTCACTTGCATGCTTTGGAGAAGGAAATGGCAACCCACTCCAGTGTTCTTGCCTGGAGAATCCCAGGGATGGTGGAGCCCAGTGGGATGCCATCTGTGGGGTCGCACAAAGGCGGACACGACTGAAGCGACTTAGCAGCAGTAGCAGCAAGCAACTGAACTGCACTCTCTTCTTTCACTTTCATCAAGAGGATCTCTAGTTCCTCTTTGTTCTCTTCCATAAGGGTGGTGTCATCTGCATATCAGAGATTATTGATGTTTCTCGCGACAATCTTGATTCCAGCTTGAACTGTATCCAGCCCGGCATTTCACATGATGTACTCTGCTGCTGCTGCTGCTAAGTCGCTTTAGTCGTGTCCGACTCTGTGCTACCACATGGATGGCAGCCCACCAAGCTCCCCCATTCCTGGGATTCTCCAGACAAGAACACTGGAGTGGGTTGCCATTTCCTTCTCCAATGCATGAAAGTGAAAAGGGAAAGTGAAGTTGCTCAGTCGTGTCCAACTCTTAGCGACCTCATGGACTGCAGCCTACCAGACTCCTCTGTCCATGGGATTTTCCAGGCAACAGTACTGGATTGGGGTGCCATAGCCTTCTCTGATGTACTCTTTATAGAAGTTAAATAAGCAGGGTGGCAATATACAGCCTTGACGTACTCCTTTCCCAATTTAGAACCAGTCCATTTTTCCATGTCCACTTTTCACTGTTGCTTCTTGACCTACATACAGATTTCTCAGGAGCAGGTAAGGTGATTTGGTATTCCCATCTCTTTAAGAATTTTCCTGCTTGTTGTGATCCACACAGTCAAAGGCTCTAGCATTGTCAATGAAGCAGAAGCAGATATTTTTCTGGAACTCTCTTGCTTTTTCGATGATCCAACAGATGCTGGCAATTTGATCTCTGATTCCTCTGCCTTTTCTAAATCCAGCTTGAACATCTGGAAGCTCACTATTCATATACTGCTAAAGCTTGGCTTGGAGAATTTTGAACATTACTTTACTAGCGTGTGAAATGAGTGCAATTTTGCAGTAGTTTGAACATTCCTTGGCATTGCCTTTCTTTGGGATTGGAATGAAAACTGACCTTTTCCCGTCCTGTGGCCTCTGCTGAGTTTTCCAAATTTGCTGGCATATTTAGTACAACATCTTATTGGGACCAGTAAGTGAGTTAGTTTATCAATATGGTGGTATGCAAGACCAACACAGACACAAAACACACACAGTCAGATTGCAAATAGAAAGAAATATGCTCTGTATAATAGCATCCAAAACCTAGGAATACTTAGGAATAAGCATGATGTAAAGTGTGAAAGACACACTAAAAATTACAAAATAGTTCTGAGAAAAGTGAAAGGAGAGAAAAAGCTGTTTTTTCTTTCTTGAGTTAGAGAATATGGTATTGTTTAATGTCCTTTCTCTCCAAAATGATCTATAGAATTAATACAACCCAAGTGAAAACCCAGTGGCCTTTCTTTATAACAAATATAAATTAGTTGATTCTAAAAGTTTTGTTGAAATTTCAAAGGACCTAGAAGAAGTGGTTTTGAGATGACTCAAGCACATTACATTTATTGTGCACTTTAATGACATGGCCGACCTGATAGGAGGCACTGGTCTGTATTCCAGACATCGGGGACCCCCCATATAGATATCTCTTTATATTTAAAATTAAAAACAATGACCAGACCAAGTGTTAGTGAGAATACACAGCACCTAGCTCTATCAGAAACTCATGGTGGGAGTGTAAATAATACAGTCTCTTTAGAATAACAATTTGATAGTTTCTTCAAAGCTGTTATATATATCCCATCCATTTGATATTTAGGTATTTACCCAAAGCATATGTTCACACAAAGAATTTTAAAAGAATGTTCACAGCAGCCTTATTTGATAAATGAGTAACCAAATTGCTATTTATCCACACAAGGGAATGCAAAAGAATGAATTATTCATAAGACAATAGCAGGGAGGAATCTCAAAATAGTTATACCGAATAGAAGAAGCCAGGTGAGAATATATGTCCTATATGATTCCATTTATATAAAATTCTTAAAACATGCAGACTAATCTTTAATAATGGTTGCCTGTAAAGAGGATGGAGAAGGCAATGGCAACCCACTCCAGTACTCTTGCCTGGAAAATCCCATGGACAGAGGAGTCTGGTAGGCTGCAGTCCACGGGGTCGCTAAGAGTCGAGCACGACTGAGCATCTTCACTTTCACTTTTCACTTTCATGCATTGGAAAAGGAAATGGCAACCCACTCCAGTATTCTTGCCTGGAGAATCCCAGGGACAGAGGAGCCTAGTGGGCTGCCATCTATGGGGTCACACAGAGTCGGACACGACTGAAGTGACTTAGCAGTAGCCGTAGCAGTAAAGAGGATGGGAAGGAGGGATTGCATGGGAAAATAAGTCAACTTTTGGATGGTGGATTTGTTTTTATCTTGGTTATGGTGGTGACTTTGTGAGTGTATACATATGGTAAAACATCAGCAAACAAGTGCAGCCTGTGTGTGTGCTCAGTTGCTTCAGTCATGTCTGACTCTTTGCCACCCTGTGGATTGAAGCCCACCAGGCTCCTCAGTCTGTGGGATTCTGCAGACAAGAGTACTGCAGTGGGATGCCATGCCCTCCTCCCGGGGATCTTCCCAACCCAGGGGTTGAACCTGAGTCTCCTACATTACAGGCAGATTCTTTACCTCTGAGCCACCAGGGAAGCTCCCATGCCGCTTGCTGAATGTCAATTATTTCATACAAAGTTGTTTTAAGAAAAAGCCAGTGATAGCACAATTCTGACATATTAGAGTTGTGTTGATGTTCACATAACAGTAGCTAGTAATGACTGCTTATATGGTGGACATCTCTATACCTCTCTGCCCAGCCCACAATAACCCCCTTAATTGTCTCTTGCATCATCATTATAGAAAATGGTCCTGAATCCCTGGCAACAGATGATTGTACTAAGAGAGGGCAGTTAACCAAGTTATTAGTCTAATTAGTTCCTGTGTCCTCTGAAATAGAAACTGAAATCTTGAGAGAGAGATTTCAAGAATGTGGGGTAGATAACTTTTCATCATTCATGTGACCCAGAAAAGGAGAGGAAGACTATTTGTGGGAAAAGAGAAGGATAGTCTGGATCAAAGCGATACAGGCTGTGGTATTCTTCCTAAGGCCCACTTGCAGGTACCAGAGCTCTTACTGTCTTCAGAAAATGTTTTCTGTTTCAACTCAAGGCAGCTCAAACAGGCTTCTCCCACCAGCAGTCAGAGAGACTCAATAAATAGATTGTGTGATAGACATTGTGCCGAGTTCTCTAAGCTGCACACCCAGGTGGAGGAGATGTTTTTTCCATCTTCAGATGGAGGAAATAGAAGCCTTTGTGAATCTGTTGTTGGCTATTCGCAGGGGTTGTGGTTGGGAGGGCAGTTTAGCTAAACAGGGCTGGGCTGGTATCTCACAGTCTCCAGAACATTTTGTGCTCATTCTCACCTTTTCTTTGCTGCCTGTTTCCTCTCTGCCTCCTAAGTCCCTCTGGTCCTTTAGGGCCAACTCAAGGCTCAGGTTCCCTGATTCCCTAGACTCCTGTTACCTTTAGTCATTTTCAGACCCATGCACAGTCTGACTGTTTTCTTCTAGATGTTCTGTCATGGGAATTTTCTTCTTTTCTTCAGCTAATTATTCTATACAGTGTGGGTATTTCCTTAGTCCCTGAGCACTGCTTGACATGAGGGTGTGTTCTATATGTAACTGATAATTTGAGGCATCTCCCCATTTAGGTAATCAGCTACAAAATAGAAGAAAAAAAATAACAATTTTAATAAAAGTGATGCGATGCCTTAGGGTTACTCTGATAATCATTTCCCCAGCAAGAAAGACATCAGGCACAAGCCCTTCTGCCTGCCCAAAGTCCTCTGGTGTTCCCAAGAAATCCAACACAGGGGCATTTGTTTATGTTTTTCCTCTTCAGACCTAGGGATCAAGGGGGTTAGGAATAGTCTGAATCCAGCCTTCAGGAAAGGACCTGCCTTCCTTGGCGATGTCCAGTTCTCCAAACTTTCTCCTTAATCCCCTCTATCCCATCTTCCACCATCCTCTGATTCTTTCGTAGACATATTGGGATCAGGGTTGACTTCATGGGATGGGGCCAGCCACACAGGGCCCAGTGCTGAGGGCCTTGTCCTCAAGCTTAAAGGTCTGCTGTCGCTGTCTTGAAATATAAATGTTTTTCTCTTTCCATTTGTGTTTTCTGGGGGAAGTGTTTTGGGGCCATGGGACATGCTCCTGAGGCTTGTAGGGAGTTTGAGCTATGTTTCAGCTTTTGTAGGGTCCCACCCCTTGCCACCCCCTGGGATGGGTTCTCAGCCACCTCTCCTGAAGTTCTTGGTGCCCCAATCCCCATTTTGCTTCCACCTCCCTAGACACACCCAATGACCCCTGCTGCCCCTGTGATCCCTGGTACGCTGAGCCTTTCCCAGCCTCTTCCTCATCGCCCTGTCCAGCAAACACTGGAATCCTGCCTCCGAGTGGAGGCCTGGGCAAGTGTGGGTGGAGGGAGTGCATACACTCTGAAGTGTGATGGAGCCTGTCTCTGCCCCAGCTGGCAGCACCACAGTGCATTACCAAGTAACTCGCTGAGGGTGAGCCTCTTGTCCACCTCCCATCCAGAAACCAAGAGTGTCCAGACACTGAGATTGCAGTCCCTTAGGCATCATTTTTCCACTGTGGGTTGGGGCACCATGGGTAAGGGAAGAGGAGATTACCTTTCTCATCCCTGACTGTGACATGGTGCCTCAACCCAACAACTGGCAGGAAGCTGGCCCTGCAGCTGGTGGGCTGTGTGTGCTGAGTCATGGAGTGGGCTCTGGGAGCCTACAGGATCTTTACTTGGCCATCAATGATCCCTGCATCCCAGTGAGTGCAAAGTAAGTAGAAAAAAAAGTTGAGAGCAAGACCATAGAAGAAAGAAAGCATTTTATATTTTATTAATGTTATTCAGTCACTAAGTCATATCCAACTCCTTGTGAACCCATTGACTATAGCCTGCCAGGCTCCTTGTCCATGGAATTTTCCAGGCAAGAATACTGGAATGGGTTGCCATTTCCTTCTCCAGGGAATCTTCCTGATCCAGGGATTGAACCTACATCTGCTGCATTGGCAGGTGGATTATTTACCACAAAGCCACCTGGGAAGTCCTTATTTTATTCATATGTTTAACTTTTCCCTTCTTTCTAAATAAGGGCCTTGGATTTTCATCTTGCTCTAGGCCCCACAAATTATGTAGTTGGCCCCCTGTGGTTAAATTAATCTTCATAGATCAATGAAGGGTAGGGGGCTCTTCCTTATTTACTAATTATTTGCATTTAAAGGGTTTTTCCACTTTAAAGAATGAAGTCTAACATTGAGGGTTGGATTAATGCACATTAGGTGTGTGGTCCCTTGCTCAGTGTCTATGCCTGGTTTTGCCCCAAAGTCACATCACTGTAGATCCTCTCTCTCTGACCCTGCTATGATATTACATCCTAGGGAAGGATTTCACAGCTTGCAGAGTGACCAAGGGACACTGAAATGACTGTAGTGGATGCTGCTGGGAGTCGGATCCCCAGGTGTGCAGGCTTGGGGCTGAGAACTTGGATTTGCAGTTTTCAGAGGATTGCATATGCCCTGGAACTCCTGAACACAGAGAGTGGAAAGTGCCTGGTAATGCAGTGCCCTTGGGTCCTGGGAACCAGCCCCAAGCTGTCAGAATACAAAGTCCCAGCTCCTGGCATGAGGTTGAGTGGCTCTGAGGTATAAGTTATATTCAGAGTTTCCTTCTTCTCAGGGTCTGCTCCTGGGAAGATCCTAACCGAGGACACAAAGCATAATACTTGAGTAATACCACCTTGTAAGTTCTAAGTTCTAAGTTCAGTCAGTCAGTCGTGTCCGGCTCTGTGACCCCATGAATCGCAACACGCCAGGCCTCCCTGTTCATCGCTATCTTCCGGAGTTCACCCAGACTCACATCCATCGAGTCCGTGATGCCATCCAGCCATCTCATCCTCTGTCGTCCCCTTCTCCTCCTGCCCCCAATCCCTCCCAGCATCAGGGTCTTTTCCAATGAGTCAACTCTTCGCATGAGGTGGCCAAAATGCTGGAGTTTCAGCTTTAGCATCATTCCTTCCAAACAAATCCCAGGGTTGATCTCCTTCAGAATGGACTGGTTGGATCTCCTTGCAGTCCAAGGGACTCTCAAGAGTCTTCTCCAACACCACAGTTCAAAAGCATCAATTCTTCGACTCTCAGCCTTCTTCACAGTCCAACTCTCACATCCATACATGACCACAGGAAAAACCATAGCCTTGACTAGATGGACCTTAGTAGGCAAAGTAATGTCTCTGCTTTTGAAAGGACACACCAATCATGTTTAAAGCAATAATTACTTTTTGCCAGTTTTGGATTTTCTTGCCTAGTTTCTGTTATACAGTCAACCCTCAGTATACTTGGGTTCCAGATCTTCAGATGGGGAGGGCTGAGTGTACTATGTCATATTATCAATATATAAGAGATTTGAGCATCCATGGAATGTAGTATCTGCAGAGGCTGGGGTCCAAGAACCAATCTGGTGCAGATATTTAAGGATGACCATGGTTAGTGGTAGTTGGATGTAGACTGAAGACTAAATCTACACAAATCTTTTGGGAGGGTTATGATGTCCTCAGAAGAATTTTGTTTTACCATAAGAGATATGTCCCAATAGATAAGCATGACCTTGTAAATTGTGGGCTCACCAGAAACAAACATATTTCCATTAATATGACAGAGCTCTCCAATGAAAACTCGTCACTTAAAAAAAAAAAAGATAATGGCTATACATTCAAATGTTAATGCATGTGTATCTACAATAAGGTTAGCAAGGCTTTCAAAAGGGAAGCTCTGTTTTTTATATATTAATTCATCAAGTAGTTAGTAGAAATGCCTTAGTGTATGCCAAGCATTGTTAAATGTTCTAAGATAGTTTTGTATAAGACTGGATGCATAGTCTGTGTTTGTGGAGTGAATAATCTGGTGAGGGGAGTGGAGAATTTCCTTCCATGTCCCATTCTCTCTGAGCTGGATGGGGTTCAATGCACCATAGTTACATCCCTTCTTTGAAAAGATACATCCCTGAGTCTGGCTTGGGATATGGGGAGGAGGCAGAATCACAGAAATTGTAAACTCTGAAGGCTTCAGTGGTTCTGATGCTAGCGAGGCCTCTGGGGAGCTCAGAGAAGAGGGTGCTCCATGGTACTATGTGGGTGCCATGAACGAGGGGATCCAGGAGATGACTGTGGGTAATAACAGAGAAGGTGACCAGCTGGTCACTCTAAGTTGTGGTTCCAGTAATGCAGCTTCATGCATAAGTGCATGCCTGAAGGGAAGACCCTTCCATCTCTCCCTGGGCATGTTCCTTGTCCCTGCCCTTTCCTGTCTGAGACTCCTTTCCTTGATTCCCATTAGAAATTCCCCCATCATTTGTTCACCACTTGTTGCCATTTGTTTATTGAAGCTTTGGGGAGATGGAGTGATTTTGAAGCTTAGAAACAGACATCAGCAGACACCCAAACTTAAATTTGACTCTTACACCTTCTTAGGTGACCCCATCCTTGGGATAATGGAGTCTTTCTGTGGGCTTTTTGCCACCCTGTCCAGTCCCCTGTTCTCTTCTGTTCTCTGCTCATATTCCTATTTTCTGTCTTCTACTCTCCCACTGAGACCAGATTCTCATTCATTGATGAGTTTGATGAGTTCATCTGTCTGTTGTCTCTTTCCAATTTATGATTTTAGACTTCCTCTCCTCCAAGAGGGCTATTTATCGAGGCATTTTTCTGTACAAAGTCAGTTTCCTACCCTGTGTATAGCAGTGACATTTCTGAGGTCAGGGCCTTGGGTACTCTGAATGATTGCCCAGTGAGCCCCCTGCAGGTGTGGAACTACCATCTGGACCAGCACATCACACCACACAAAGAGTGCAGAAGATGCCTAAACTTCTGACAGTCTCTCTGGTTTGGGATAGGAATGAAAAAATTCTCAAGTTAGGAAAATATTAAATGCTAATACTAAAAAGCAAGACTGGGAGCTATCCTCTTGTGAATTCTCTTAATAATGACTTTTATTGTTGTTGAGTCACTAAGCCACGTCTGACTCTTGGAACCCCATGGACTAGACCCCTCCAGGCTCCTCTGTCCATGAGATTTTCCAGGCAAGAATACTGGAGTGGGTTGCCATTTCCTTCTCCAGGACATCTTCCTAACCCAGGAATCAAACCCTCATCTCTGGCTTGGCAGGTGGATTCTTTACCCCTGAGCCACCACAGAAGGCCTAATAATAACACTCTAATACTAAAATCCTTAGCATATCGCAGAGCTAGCACTCATATTAAAATTGCTTCTTCTAGAGCATTGTTTACAACTGCCTATTAGGAGATTTCCTTTCACAATCATTCTTAAAGCTGTGAGTATATTTGTTTCTTTTGAAGTTAATTTCCTGGCCAGTTTTCTTGACTCAGACTTGTCCAATAAATGACTAAAACTTTAAGAGAGCTCATTGAAGGGTAAGATAAGTTGTCTCTAAGAAGAGGTGGCAAGAATACATGGAAGAACTGTATAAAAAAGATCTTCACGACCCAGATAATCATGATGATGTGATCACTAATCTAGAGCCAGACATCTTGGAATGTGAAGTCAAGTGGGCTTTAGAAAGCATCACTATGAACAAAGCTAGTGGAGGTGATGGAATTCCAGTAGAGCTATTTCAAATCCTGAAAGATGATGCTGTGAAAGTGCTGCACTCAATATGCCAGCAAATTTGGAAAACTCAGCAGTGGCCACAGGACTGGAAAAGGTCAGTTTTCATTCCAATCCTAAAGAAAGGCAATGC
>SJYT01056541.1:13034-36705 GCA_006410635.1 Cephalophus harveyi
GAGGCAGGGGTCTTCTGGACAGATGGGAGATGGTGTGGATCCAAGTAGCTTTATCCAAACTCTTCATGGCAGGCATGGTTCTGGGAGCTTTATCCACAATAACTGTTTGAGTCATCACCACTGACTTACTTGGTAGATATTTTTTTATCAAAATTGTTATTAAATAGATATGAAGAGAACGTGCTCACTATAAAGTGGTAGGGCCTGGATTTGAACCCGGGCAGTTGGGCTTGCAGGGTGGGCACTGGCCCCCAGCACCCCTTCTTCTGGCCTAGACAGCTAGCTTGTGGAAGTCCCCTGAGCCTTTGCTGGGCCACGTCTGTTGTTGGGAGTGCCTGGTCAGGCTCCATTATCAGCATCATTGCCTAAGTGACAGGAAGCAGAACCATCATTTCCCAAACTGCTTTGCCACTGTCAGAAATTCACGTGCAAAGAGTTATTATAATTATCACATAGTTTTAAGGATTCCCAGGAGAGGTTGCCTTTTTCAATTTTTTAAAAAATTCTTTCTGTTCATAGTCTGAAATTTTTTTCCTTGTTCCTCATAGGACATGGAAGTTTCTTATCATTATAACTCCAGTTTAAGAAACTACTTCCCCCCTACCTTTTTTTTAATGTAGTGGTGTGGCTGCTTTCCAGGTGGCTCAGTAAGAATCTGCCTACCAATGCAGGAGAAGTGGGTTCCATCCCTGTGTGAGGAAGATCCCCTGGAGAAGGGAATGGCAACCCACTCTAGTATTCTTGCCTGGAGAATTCCATGGACAAAGGAGACTGCAAGGCTACAGTCCACGGAGTTGCAGAGTCGAACCTGAAACTGAGCAACTAACACTTTCACTTTCACTTGTATCATTTTTTTAAATTAGATTCCACTATAAGCATCATCATATGATATTTCCCTTTCTCTCTGACTTACTCAGTATGACAATCTTTAGGTCCATCCATGGATAACCAACAAGGACCTACTGTATAGCAAAGGGAACTCTCCTCAATATTCTATAACAACATAACTGGGAAAAGAATTTGAGAAACAAATAGATCCATGCATATTTTTGGCTGAGCCTCTTTGTTGTACACTTGAAAGTAATAAAACATTGTTAATCAACTATACTCCAATGTTAAGAAAACAAAGCAAAATGAACAAAAACTATTCACATCTGGCTACATTGAGAGGTTAGATAAACTTTTTTTTTTCATGTATACTAATGAGAAAATTTATTAAATGCTTTATAGATTATAACATTTAAAAGTTCAGCAAAGCTCTAAACATTTAGAGTTTTTAAGACTTATAACCTTTTAGTTTTGAAACTATAAAAAAATCATTTAAAAAAAGTAAGTAAACACTCTGAAAAAGGAAGAAAACAGTATCAAGATTCAATTACAGATATTCACAGATTTTGTTCTTTTGCCTTCAAGAGCCAGCAAATAATAGTTTCTCATAAATAAGGTTATGCCATTAAATGTCTTTGGTCCTATTCATTTCTTCACACCATATATATATATACCTACCCACATATATCACTTAAACCTTCTTCTAATCTGTCTCAACTAGAAGATAACCGAATCAACAGACTGCTTGAAATAAAGACACAGGAGAAGTGCTACAACTAAGTTAACACAATAAGAAGGGATCCAGGAAGCTAAATGAACAGCATCTCCTCCTGCCACTACCGTTATCCAGTGGAAGATCGTGAACACTTGAACTAGGGGAGCGCCAGGAGCGTGGGAGAGAATCCACAGGCCATGCAACTGATTGCATTTGAGGGTACAGGGAGAAGGACAGAGCGCAAGAAAAGATCCAGGTGTTGTTTGTTTGTAGAAGAAAAATTGCTGCGGAAAGGAGAAAATGCCAGCTTAATTGGCTCAACATCACTTATAATTAACAACAAATAAGCAATGCCATAATAAAGAATCGATAAATACACATCTAAACAAGATACTTTTTCTTAACAAACTAACAAGTTGGTTAACACCCATTATTGGTGAGCATGTGGTGAACTTCTCACACCGTTGACAGGAAGGTAAATGACAGAACCTTTTAAGAGGAAAATTTTCAAAATTAAAAATACAAACACTTTTTGGCCCAGCAATTCTAATTCTAGGAATTGTTGATAATAATATGCTCCAAAACCAACCAACCAAGATAAATGCATACTAATGTTCATGATCAGTTATTCATAACAGTAAATAACTAAAAACAACTTTACATATTCATTCAGGGAGAATTATTTAAAGCCATTATGATATACCTTGTCAATGGACTCTTAGGCAGATGTTTAACAGAACATAGGAAGATTGGATTAAGTTAAGGGGAAAAAAAGCAAGGCTCCTATTTTTATATATTACCATTTGTGTGAATTTTTCAAAGTCCACATGTACACACGTGTGTACACACAGATATTATTCTGGTATTGTCATAAATATTTTTCTGGTAGACAACGTGAGAGACTTAACAATATCTAATCGGAGGAAGACAATATGGCGGAGGAGCAGGTAGAGGGGGAGTACTCCTCTCTCCACGGATGCATCAGGAATACATCTTCAGATGCAGAGGATCTCACAGAGCACCCGCTGAGAGTGGGCAGGAGTCCCTGACCACCCAAAAGGAATATACCAAACTCGGTCTTCCCTGTTGATATGGAAGCATGAGATGATGTGGGACTTGCTCAGTAACACATGTGTACAACCTGGAAGTTTAGGAGAATTTCCCCTATGTTGGGTAATCCTTTGACCCTTGAGAGAAGCAGCAGATAAATGCTCTTCCTTCTGTCTGGAAGGCCAATCCTGAGATGTAAGGTGAAGGTGAAGGTGAAGTCGCTCAGTCGTGTCCGACTCTTTGCGATCCATCCATGGGATTCTCCAGGCAAGAATACTGGAGTGGATTGCCATTTCCTTCTCCAGGGGATCTTCCCGACCCAGGGTTCGAACCCGGGTCTCCCGCATTGGAGGCAGATGCTTTAACCTCTGAGCCACCAGGGAAGCCCCTGAGATGTAAATGTGTCTGTAACCTCTTGGTGGGTCAAGTGTTCGAAAAAGTCAAGCAGTCAGTGACGCTTGATACCAAGCAAAAGTCAGCTTGATAATTGACGCTTCCTCCGTTGCTGCTTCACTCTCATTTTCCCTGCTCCTGCTTCTCCTCAGTTATGTTTTCTAATATAATGGTAGCGCATAGCCTTTGCTTTCTGGGGGTTAAAGATAAGAGGGTTTGCAGATATGAAACCTTGACCTACTATGTTCATCATCCCAACACCAGAGGAATTTGTTGAGGGATGAAGCCAACATAGGTGGGTGAGGATATACTAATCACAAAGAAAAGGAGCTAGGCTCACTGGATTATGTCAATGCTTGGCAATTCCAGACTCCAGTTTCATGAAACAATACAATTTCTTACTGTCTAAGTCAAGTAAGTAATTGTATATGCTGTCAATTTCAACTGAAAGTATACTACCTATGTCTTGTTTAATATTTCAATCATTATTTGTGATTTCTTCCATTACTTTTAATTCCATTTAATTCCACAATGGGAAATAATTGTGAGATTAAACAAATATCTGCCTTTTTTTCTTGGCTTCAAAAAAAAAGCAATGTCTTTCCATAAGAAGTGGCCGGGGAAGGATACTTTCAATAATGGTTTTATTTTGTGTGTGCCAGTAATATATATTTAAGAATATAGTTCTTACAAACAGAGCATTTATTTAAGAAGTCTTTACACTATGGGTGTATCTTTAATAATTTCTAGGGATCAACCACCCTTCCTGAAAAGACTCCCTTGACGTGTTTAACAATCTGTGTGGCAAACAACTCAATTAAGATAAACTGTTTTTAGACATACACATGCCCTTTAGTTCTTAATATAGTTTATTAAGAGACTGAAAGTCTTTTAAGACATGAAATACAGGTTTCTTAATTTTTTTTCCAGTAAATATTATACTTGATGCAGTTGATATGTGAAAGATACAGTGTGTATATTCAGATGAGATAGTCTCAGAATGAGCCTGTGTGTGTTACCAGGGTCCTCTTCTTACCTTCCAGTTTTACGGGAGCCCTATACAGTCCGTGTGGAGGACCAGAAAACCATGAGAGGCAATGTCGCGGTCTTCAAGTGCATTATCCCCTCCTCGGTGGAGGCCTACATCGCCGTGGTCTCATGGGAGAAAGACACCGTGTCACTCATCTCAGGTAGGGCGTGGGCTTCCTCGGGCCAGGCAGGGCACCAGGCTCTCCTGCGCACAGCTCGTTCTGGATAATGAATCCGGTCTCCATGTATTCACGCACTGTAATGAAGAATGTGTGTGCTTCAAGTTGACGCTGTTTTAGATTAAACGTGATATCAGTGTTTTCTTTTGGTTTATATGGCTGGATTCATAGGCTCCAGTGAATTGACTGATGGATAGAAATTTGTTCCTTGCATTATGTGTATAGTCATTGAGTTACTTTTGGTTTCCAAGTTACCAAGGAAACATTTTGGTTTTATTTCTGCTCCTGGGAATAGAAATAGAGGATTGTTGTTATCTGTGAGAAACCTCAGAACTGATATTCTTATATTCTCTGTAATCTGGAAAATGGAAATCCTGATTTTACGCTATTCTCAGCCTTTCAAGTATCTTCAGAGTCATGTGATATCTCTGGCCTTTTAAAGATTTTATTTAGGATATGTAGTCAGTAGCTGAAATACATACAGATAGATAGGTAGATAGATAAATATGTACATAAATAGCTTACTGGTTTACTTTGGGTATCTAGAAAAGATACCACTGAAATCTAGCTTCTAAGACATTGTGGTTCTTCTTTTCTCATGGTTTTTAAGCTGAGTGCTTGCTCCTTGCAACTTAATTGGAAAGCCATGCAGAACTTGGCTCACTTTTCCTGTGTTGCACATCTTTGGATAATGCCTATTAGATGCGTTTGGAAAATCGTCGTGATGAGCATTGAATGTGACATAATGGGTTATAAATGATTGGTTTTCTTTACATGTCCTTGTGCACACGTGTGTGAGTGCATGCCCACACACACATTCTAATGTCACTATTGAATACCACCAACTTTGTGTCAGTTTATAGAGATAGGAAACTGGAGCTAAACCCCATGGTGAAAGAGCATTTGTATTACTTGTCTTATTGATTTGCTAGATAGTATAGGTTACTATTGCCACAAGGACCATTAAAAAATCATTAAACTAGTACAAACTCCAAATCAAAAATTAACTTTTTCATTTTTATCATGCATTACAGTGAACTCTAGGGGATAATTGATGTTTTTGGCTTTCTTTAATATCATCTTATAGTGAATTTAAAGTCCCTCACACTTCACTGAACAATAAATTCCTTGCTAGTATGTTTATTAATCAGTAATTTGTTAACTTACAGTATTGAAAAAAATACTGAGCTTAAGACTTAAATGTGATTGCAATAATCAGAATAGAGACTCACCTGTACAGTTTTATTTGCTAATTTTGATTGTTTAATGATCTTAACTGCTTTACTTTAGAGGTCATTTTAGTTTCTTGACCACAGATGGGGAAGCTTGATGACAAGTTAGTCTGGCTGAGCCCCAAATTGGAGTCAGGAACATTCAGATGTGCATGGCAGGGATTTGTGGGTTCGGGGAAGAGGAGAAATTGGTGTGATGTGTGGAACCTCCCACACTCGAGGGCCTAAGCTCAGGGACCCCCTACCACCTTATAGCCACCATCGAATGTGCAACCTCAGCGTCTGCCCCAGAAGAGGAAGAGAGCCGGGGAGAGTGAGAACCTGCCTCTGAGTGCTTCTCCTTGGAGGTGACACATGTTGCCTCTGATACATTTATTTGATGAAGCAAGTCACACGGCCATGTCTGAATTTAATGGGGCATGTGCCTGAAAGGAGAGAACTGGAAATCTGGGTGTGAAATAGAAATACCTACCATGAGGTTATATATCTATATCTATGCTCAGTCACTAAGTCATGTCCAACTCTTTGGGACCCCATGGACTATAGCCCACCAGGCTCCTCTGTCCATTGAATTTTCCAAGCAAGCCTGCTAGAATGGGTTGCCATTTCCTCCTCAAATCTGTATCTATATCTATGTCTATATAAACATCTATTCTTGTGTTTCCCAGATACCTGTAATTAATGGTACGCTTTCATTCATGTTTCACCTTTTTGTAATCTATATGAAGAGACTTTTTTCTTCTGCCAGCATGTGCCTAATGAAACTAAAATGAGAGGAGCTTGATATCTGGTGAGTGGAGGGGATGCTGACATGCATATAACTGCTAGTGCAGTGAGGTCCGGAGAAGGCAATAGCAAGCCACTCCAGTACTCTTGCCTAGAAAATCCCATGGATGGAGGAGCCTGGTAGGCTGCAGTCCATGGGGTCGCTAGGAGTCGGTCGCCAGTGAGCGACTTCACTTTCACTTTTCGCTTTCACACAATGGAGAAGGAAATGGCAACCCACTCCAGTGTTCTTGCTTGGAGAATCCCAGGGACAGGGGAGCCTGTTGGGCTGCCGTCTATGGGGTCGCACAGAGTCGGACACGACTGAAGCGACTTAGCAGCAGCAGTAGCAGCAGCAGCAGTGAGGTCAGGGGTGGTTCAGAGGGGGCTGGCGGGAGCGCCTTGAGACAGCTCAGAGCTGAGAGCAATCAGGAGAGGGTGAAGCAGCTGTGCAGGTGAGCCCTGTCCATCCACCATGGTGATGTTTGGGAGCCACTGCTCAGCCCCATGGGGCCAGAGTACCCCTAGGGGAAGCAGAGTAGCAAAGGTCTGCTGTTAACAGGTGAGTCTTGGGGCTCAAGGCCAAGGCTCTTGGGAAATCTTGGCTAATTTAAATGGGTGTCTATTGTCCAGGCATTTCTTTCCAATGAAAAAGAAATTTAAGATGGGTATATTCCTATAAAAATAAACAAAATGGGTCACACCCGTGGTGGATTCATGTCAATGTATGACAAAACCAATATGGTATTGTAAAGTAAAATAAAATAAAAATAAAATTAAAAAAAATAAAATAAAATATTAAAAAAATAAATAAATAAACAAAATGGCTTCTGTTGGCACAACATACTAATCTTGCCTTTCATCTTGGGTAAATAGGGCTGAAAGGATAAGACTGGGTTACATCCTTTTAGGGGTGAGTATACCACCCAAGGTCTATCAGCATTTCCATGGGAGCGGCATGGTGTCATTGGCCATTCCTACCATGGTGTCACTCCTGCAGGGGGGCTTGGAAACCCACTCCAGTATTCTTGCCTGAAGAATCCCATGGACATTAAAATATTAAAAAAATAAATAAACAAAATGGCTTCTGTTGGCACAACATACTAATCTTGCCTTTCATCTTGGGTAAATAAGGCTGAAAGGATAAGGCTGGGTTACATCCTTTTAGGGGTGAGTATACCACCCAAGGTCTATCAGCATTTCCATGGGAGCGGCATGGTGTCATTGTCCATTCCTACCATGGTGTCACTCCTGCAGGGGGGCTTGGAAACCCACTCCAGTATTCTTGCCTGAAGAATCCCATGGACAGAGGAGCTTGGTGTGCTGTGGTCCCAGGGGTTGCAAAGAGTTGAACACGACGGAAGCGACTTAGCACAAGCACATGTACCATGGTGTCACTAGCTTCATGCACATGAGGTCATGCACTGATTTCTTCCCAGGGCAGGTCTGAGTTGGCCCAAATGTGGACTCAGGGATCAAGTTGCACCTTTTTGTTGTGCGAGTTCATTATATCACTGATGTTAAGAATGTAAATGAGTTCATTTATATTTTGATCAATCTTTGGAAGGAATTCAGTTACAGGCTGAATGTTTGCATCCTGCCCCCCACTCCAAATTCACGTTGAAGTCCTCATCTGCTGAGATGGTGTTGGGAGGGGAGGCCTTTGGAAGGTGATTAGGGTTAGGTGAGGTCCTGAGGGATTGGGTCCCCCCATGGTGGGATTAGTGACCTTGTAAGAGGAGAATGGAACTCTTTTGCAACACATGAACACAGGATGTGAAGGTGGCTGTCTGCATCCCAGAAACCAAGAGGGCCCTCACCACCCCCCAACCATGCCAACACTCTAACCTCCAACTTCCCGTGTCCAGAACTGTCAACAGTAAATGTCTGTTTTTGACATTTTGTGTATTTCATTATAGCAGCAGAGCTGAGACAGGTGGCAAGAAGGAATCTCAGTCTCCCCAGGGGAGGAAGGGCACCTTGTATCCGATGCTGCTTTATCCTCTGCTCTGTGGTCCACCTGGGTTCCTCACCTGAGCCACAGGACACCCCATGGCTGACCTTGACCCTCAGACTCTGGCACAGTGGAAGATGACAGTGAAAGCGTTAATCACTCATTCGTGTCCGATCCTGTGGACTGTAACCCACCAGGTTCCTCTGTCCATAGGCTTCTCCAGGCAGGAATACTGACTGCAGCCTGTTGCATTGCCCTTCTCCAGGGGATCTTCCTGAGCCAGGGTTGGAACCTGGGTCTCCTGCATTGCAGGTAGATTCTTTACCATCTGAGCCACCAGAGAAGACCCCAAAAGCATGCACCCAACATGGGGCTCGAACCCAGGACCCTGATGAAAGGCTAGCAATTGTGTGAAGAGAAAAAATCTCAGCCACATACCTGGCATGTAGTGTCCTCTTTGAATATGATGGTTCTTGTCTTACTGTCTTTCTGAAATAAGCCAGGAAAAGCCAGTGTGATGAGGTCTGAAGGCATTTTTAAAGCACCCTTATCACTTCTCATCCTCTAAGCAAACATGAGAGCCTTTGACTATCAGATATGAATGTAGCCCAATAAAAATGTACTCTGAGGAGGGATGGGCTTCAGCGGGTATTGTTGATATGAAGATGGATATGTAGGACCCCACTGGAGAAGGACAATATCCATAACTCTGTGTCCAGGTTTCACTCAATAGCCTGTTGTGAATTTCTTCCTGGCTAGGGAGGCTGGCAGTCAGAGAGCCCAGCACTTCACGTCTGTTTCCTCTGATAAAATTCTGAAAATCTCACTGGGGGTTTAGCCACATTAACATCAAAGACACAGCCCAAGGGTAACCGGATTTGGAAAATTGAAAAAGCAAACATGTTACCGTTCCCCCATTCCTGGAGAATCTGCCTCCCTCTTTTGCACTGGCCCGATATTTCCCATCTGAACACCTCTGTTAGTGATGGCTCAAGGAGAATTTCATCTCTGAGGATCAATGAGTTTAATTCCAAGGATGATTATCTTCTTCCTGTATTTAGAGTAAAAGTGAACAATTTTCTGCCCACATTAAATATCAAAGGACGTCAGCCCAGCACTTCACGTGAAAAGCGTGTGTTGTGGGTTTTGGCTGCTGTCTTTGGGTCTGGTCGTCACAGATAAGGCAGGGCTGTGCTTGAAGGAGCATCCCCCGCCTGAGTTTCCCCCCAGCCCCCGCCCCGCGGAGATGGCTTCGGCTTGTGGGAAGCTCAGGGGAGAGATTACTGTTCCATGTGGCAGGTGAGAGCTGTGGCCCCTATATGGGCAACCATTACAAGAACAGACACCTTTGAATCATTTTGCCTGAGGAGACACGGAAGTTTTCACAAAAGAAGTGATCATTTAAGACAGTCTTTGCATTTTAGTATGTGGAAAATAATTATATTGTATATCTGAGGCCTGAAGGTTGTCTTAAGAACATTTCAGCAAACTTAAAGCTAAAAGCAGATTTGATGTGATGTATTTTCATTTGGACTTTCTCTTAGGCTTCCCTCCTGGCTCAGCTGGTAAAGAATCTGCCTGCAATGCAGGAGACCTGGGTTTGATCCCTGGGTTGGGAAGATCCCCTGGAGAAGGGAAAGGCTACCCACTCCAGTATTCTAGCCTGGAGAATTCCATGGACTGTTTAGTCCATGGGGTCACAAAGAGTCAGATACGACTGAGCGACTTTCACTTTCTTTTAGATGGAGAGAGGCACACAGCTGTTGGGGGCAAGAATAGTGATGCCGCAGTGGGCGGTGTGTTTGCCGGCTCTGTTCTGCTCCTGCCACACACAGTTCAGCGAGCCTGTGGCCCCTCTTTCTAAGGCACTTACATTTTATTTGACTTCTAGTCACTGGGCATTTTCAAGGCATTCTCTTAGATAGCTGCTTGTGTTGCCATGGTGATGAGACTCAGTTCTGCCCTCAAGGTGCTTGTGAGCAAAAGGAATCAGATCAACATCAAAATGATGTAAGGAGTAGACCTATCATCATTTGAAAGCTTCGTCTTTGATTTTTAAGGTACCAGAGAGTTGCAGAATTAAGAAGCATTTCTTTAACACTCATTAAAAGTAAATTTATAGGGCCAAATGGAAACTGTAAGAGAAATATCTTTATCCACCCATCCATCCAACTACCTATCTATTATCTATATTGATTTTCAGCACATAGGAGCCTTATTTCAAACACTGGAAATTATTCTTAGCACAAGAAGTATGCAGAAACTGGAATTGAAAGGATTGCTGTTTTTGTTCAGTCACTAAGTCGCATCTGACTCTGTGACTCCATGGACTACAGCTGCCAGACTTCCCTGTTCTTCACTGTCTCCCAGAGTTTGCTCAGATTCGGGTCCATTGAGTGGGTGATACTATCTAGCCATCTCATCCTCTGCCACTCCCTTCTCTTTTTACCTTCAATCTTTCCCAGCATCAAGGTCTTTTCAAATGACTTGGTGCTTTGCATCAGGTAGACAAAGTATTGGAGCTTCAGCTTCAGCATCGGTCCTTCCAGTGAATATTTAGGGATATTCAAAGAGTGGGGAGATGTAGTATTTTCACTGTGCTGTATTTTGGGGATCAGGCTAACTGAAAAATATATTCCACGTAAAAGTTGACCAGAAGGGAAAGTCTTGTTCTGTTTCTTTTTAAAAGCCATTAATTGATTATAATTTTGCCTTTTAAATCAGTTGCTCACTAAATTAGTTTTTACATGTTATTATACTGCCACCTGGAAGTAATTAAAACCCAGGTTGTTTACAGATGTGGAGAAAGCTCACATAACGTGAGGCTGGAGGTCATACTGATGACGGACACAAGCCTGGCTTTCTAAAAATGACCCAGTAACCAGACCCTAAAAGACTCAGAGTAAACAGAGAGCCTTCTGATAGTCATCATGAAGAAGACAAATTCCCACACTCAAAATTAGAAACTGAACTTTGTAGATTGTATCCTGAAAAAAAAATATGTTTCTGACTTCTGAACTACTGAGAGTGTGACTCATGGCGATAGGCATGTTAACATAATATTTAAACAAACAAAACGAGAAACAAGAAAGTTTGGTACCAAATTTAGCCCAGAGCATCTGTGGAGTATGTGTGTGTGAGTGTGTGAGGGTGTGTGTGAGTGTGTGAGGGTGTGTGTGTGTGTGAGGGTGTGTGTGTGTGAGTGTGTGTGTGTAAGTGTAAGATCCCTGGTCTGCTATGATGGCATGAGTCATTAAGTCAGCCAACAGTACCCCTTGCTTTCCTACTGAGTGTTACCTGGAGAATATGGCTTCCAATTACAACTCTTACACTGATTCTCTGGGCAACACTGGGAAACTGCCTCTTTCCCTTGCTGCAACTTCCTCATGGGATAAAGGTTGGTTTCACTGACTCCCCTTACAATACAATAGCAGAACACTAAAATTGCAAATTAAATAATCTCCTTCTGAGCCAACTACTGTCCAAGTTATTTTTCTTCATCTTAGATTTAATCTCATAGAATTTTAATTTGATGTGTGTGTCAAGGGTTCACTTATTTACTGGGAAGACTCCCAAGACCCTGCAGCCAGGCCTTCTGTGCTCACTGCTGAGATTTTTCCCGCCGTGAAAGGGTGCAGAGCACAATCAGCATAGGGAAAATACACCCGGGGAGAAATCGGAAGGAAACCAGGTATAAGCTTCCAAGAGTTCGTTCTCCCTGGAGTCACAGGGAATGCGCTTATCCCCCCAGTAAAGAGCAGTGATGGATATGAAATGCTGTCTATCAGGAAGCTCATTAAAGACTTGCTACCCACAGTTTCTACTGGGGGGCTCATCACATAGGCATGTCCTTGGCATGTCCCCAGATTCCACACTCTTAGAAGGAAAGCAGGTGTTCAGCAGAAGCAGTATTTTTACATTTCAGGCACAGTGAGCCACTCTTATCCACTGTGGGAGTAGTAACCCTTCTGGAATTCTCCAAGGGTAGCAGCCTCAGACCAACTGTGTTAACTCTTCTCTTACAATGCAGCTTCTTCGATGATGGTGCCTTGCCATTTTCACTCGTTTTCTCATTCAACCATCACTTTTCAAATATGCCCAGTACCAAAGGCTGGAAAAACCACATGAATAAGACATACTTTGAGGACTTTATCACCTCCTACCCATATTTCACAGCCTATAGATAGACCTCACCCCAAATTCTTTAATATCTCCAAGCACATTGACCCAGATTCTTTCCTGGCTCCACTTGAATGTCAATATAGTTTCATTTTATGTTCAGCTATTAGCGATCGCCTGCCTGGTCTCCTCTCTATCTGTTATTTTGGTTCTTTCTAGACTTGAGAAACAGATGGTAAACCTAGTCATTCAGATGTCATTTGGACCCAAGTGCATTTTCTGGTCTCTTGCTCATTTGTGAAGTTTCATTTCAGCAAAATTGAAGAGACTAACAGGATCATTCATGAAATATTATCAGGCAGTGATGACAATAAATAATATTGTTGTTATTATCACTATCATCCAGTAGAACCAGATGTCATTAATTGAAATTTGCTTGGGCAATGTGCCATAGAAAAAGTACGATTCAAGATTTCCAAACATAGTTTTTGACTCAGAATAAGAAAAGTAAAAGTGAGGTCACTTCAGTCGTGTCCAACTCTTTGCGACCCCATGGACTGTAGCTTGCCACTCTCCTCAGTCCATGGGATTTTCCAGGCAAGAATACTGTATTGAGGCGCCATTCCCTTCTCCAGGGGATCTTCCCAACCCAGGGGATTGAACCTGGTTCTCCCACATTGCAGGCAGATTCTTTACTGTCTGAGCCACCAGGGAATTCCTTCAGAATAAGAGGTCAGTGTGAAGTCAAGACCGAGACCTGAGATAAACATGAATAATGCTGGACTCTTCATGCTGCGTCCTCTTATGTACTGGGCAAGTCCAAGTGGATGAAGGTCCCTCATTTGGTATGTTTGTGACAGGAGCTCCAAGCAGTGGCACCTTGCTTGTCTGCCCTTTCTGGTTTAACTTCCAGGCAGACGGGGCAGGACAGTAAAACTTCCAGCATCCCAGACTTCTTCCCTTCTCAGCATCCCCATCAGCAGCAGAATCCTCCAGTTCAGAGAGTTGCATCATGGTCTTCTCCCTCCCCGAGCCTGCTGAGCCTGGCTGACCATTCACACTAATTAATTTTAATTACCCTTCACTGTCTCTCCAGATCTTTGGATATTTCTGTCATTCTTTTCTGTGTTGTTGAAAGGGGCTTCTGAGCTTTTCCTAGTTCTTAGGCTGCCCACTTCCAGCCCTTTGTGGACCTACTCTCTAATATTCAAAAAATAATATCTTTTACTACATCGTGTCTGAAACCAGCTCTCTCCAGTGACCTTTCCTACCTCAAATATTGGACTCATTGTGGGTTTTTTTTTTTTCCTATTTGTTTCCAGTCTACTCCCCGACCAGGGCTTCCCTGGTGGCTCAGAGGTTAAAGCATCTGCCTCCAATGTGGGAGACCTGGGTTCAATCCCTGGGTCGGGAAGATCCCCTGGAGAAGGAAATGGCAACCCACTCCAGTATTCTTGCCTGGAGAATCCCATGGACGGAGGAGCCTGGTAGGCTACAGTCCACGGGGTCACAAAGAGTCGGACACGACTGAGCGACTTCACCTTCACCCCGACCAGTGCTGTGGTCATGACCCCCCTGACTTTTCTAGGACCTGTTTCCATCTGTCTTCTCCACTGTGGCCTCTGCCATCACCTCTCCAGTGATTACTGTATGTCTCATGACACAGGTGCTCAGCTCCCCCAGTGTTAAAGAACACTTTCCTTTGCCAGCTTCCATATCATAATGAAGGATAGGGAAACCTGGTGTGCTACAGTCCACGGGGTCGCAAAGTGTTGGACACAACCTAGCTACTGAACAATAGCACAATGCTTTCATTCATTCATTTTTTCCCTGGAAAATTTGCTAAAAGAATAGTCTATACTCATCATTATTCCTAATCTGTAGTGATTTGGTCTATGCCCCTTACGTTCTACTAAAGCTTACCTTGTCAAGGTTCCTCAAGTCTTCCTAATATGTGTCTCTTGGTGAGACATTCTCTCTGACCTCCTCCTCCACTGGCCACCCCTCTACACAGCCATGGGGAACTTTCTCCTGTCTGTTTCTTCACTTTCTCTTTCCTTGAGTTCACATCTTTTCTTCCCTGCTCAGAAATGTGAATAGACCCCCAATCTCAGGCCTCACCACCTCCCTTTCTCAATCTTCACTTTCTCCATTTTTCATTTCCTCCCTTTGCCAGACTTCATCCATCACTTCTGCAGATCCTGACTTTGGATCTGTCTTCTCTTCTGAGATTGATCAATTCCGATCTCTGCCTGCTCCCTCCCTGCCGCTTCCAGCAGAACATAACTAACATAGAACTAAACTTTTTTCCCAACCATGAGTGAATTTGCCTTTACATTATTCTTTTATTTTGATAATACCTATTAGTTTCCAAACAGTCACTACCTTGGTGGCTTAAAATAACAGGAATTTGCTCTGTCACAGTTGAGGAAGCCAGAAGTCCAAGGTCAAGGTGTCAGGAAGGCCATGCTCTCTGAGACATTTCGGGGAGCGGTTGCTCCCTGGCTCTCTCCCAGGTTTGGTGCTTCCTGCTGTCCTTAGCTTGTAGGCACACACACTCCAGTCTCTGTCATCACTTGGCTGTCTTCCTGCCTGTGTGACTCTGTGTCTCTTCTCTGCTTATAAGGACACCAGTTATGCTGAATTAAGGGCCCACCTACTCCAGCGTGACCACTTTTTGAAAAATTCCATCTGCAATGACCCTATTTCCAAATAAGGTTACATTCTGAGCTCCCAGGAAGGGCATGAATTTGGGGAGAACATTGTTCAACCCACAACATTAACAAATCCTTTTAATTTTTTTTTGACTCTCTCTCTCCTATTTTACATCTTTCTATTTCCTGCTTGACCCATAATAGACAACTGATAAATACTTATTAAAGAGTATCCTTAAACACATTTTTTTTTTAAAGGAAGGAAACAAAAATCAGAAAGTCTCAGTGGTATGGCAAGAGGTGCCAGCACCCAGCAGTTCCTGGGCTGCCCCCAGCCCCGCCCCAGCCGAGTCAGAATGCCAGCTGGCAGCTGCCCACTTCCCCCCAGCTGCCTCTCCTTCAGCTTTGAGGAGCTCTCACTCACAATCACGCTGGGCTGGGGGCCAGGATGGGACAGAATCAAGGTGGTCCTGGGCCAAGACACCAGGTCTCTAGGGAAACTGCTTGACTTGCATTTTCAGATCATGCTATGGACAGACTTGTGCCCCTCACACCCAAATCCAAAAGTTCTAATCCCCATGTGTCTGTATCTGGAAATGGGGTCTGTAGATGGTAAGTAAGGTTGGATGAGGTGGTAAGCGTTGAGCCCTAATCCCTTAGGACTGTGACTGTGTAAGAGAAGAGAACTGTGACTGTGTAAGAGAAGAGACCTGGAGTCCACGGTGAGAAAGGAAAAGATCTCATCAGACCCTGATCTTGCTGGGATCCTGATCTTGCTTGGATGTCCAGCCTTCAGAATTATGAGAAATAGACTTGTGCTGGTTAAGCCACTGAGTCTGTGGTGTTCTGTTAGGGCAGCCCAATCCAACGCAGATAATATACACATAAACTCAATTTCTGAATTTAATTCTGCAATTCTTGAACTCCACATGTTACTGTATTTCCATACTCAACTTTTTGGGTTGTGTGGTACTGCATAGGGCTCCCCGTGGCTCAGTGGTAAAAAAATCCACCTGCCAGGGCAGGAGACACAAGAAACATGGGTTCGATTCCTGGGTGCTGAAGATTCCCTGTAATAGGAAATGGCAACCCACTTCAGTACTCTTGCCTGAGAATTCCATGGACAGAGGAGCCTGGCAGCCTACAGTCTATGAGCTTGCAGTGAGTTGGACATGAGTGAGCATTCTTAGGATACTGTATCAGTTCAGTTCAGTTCAGCCACTCACTGTGTCCGACTCTTTGCAACCCCATGAATCGCAGCTCGCCAGACCTCCCTGTCCATCACCAACTCCCAGAGTTCACTCAGACTCCCGTCATTGAGTCAGTGATGCCATTCAGCCATCTCATCCTCTGCTGGCTGCTGTGTTATACAGGATACTGTATAACATGTATATAATACCATATTACACATGTGAAGCAATCTGATGATTCAGTGAGCACTCCTATTTTCAATGAATGATAACAATTTTCATGTGCAGTGGATTATTTGACATCTCAGAGTCCCGTGTTTCCCTTCTCTAAAAGAAATTGAGTCCTTTATTAATAGAAAAATGAAGAATACAATGCCCCCTTATCTATAGGGGATACAATCCAAGACCTCCAGTGGATGCCTGAAACTGTGGAGCATACCAAGCCCTATATATGCTGTATTTTTCCTATTCATAGCTACTTTTGATACAGTTTAACTGATAAATTGGCACAGTAGGAGAATATCTGAATTGCCAGTATCACTGTTCTTGCTTTGGGGCCTTTATTAAGCAAAATAAAGTTTATTAGAACCAAGAGGGTTCCTAAGTGACAGAGCAGTGTGTGGCTTATTCCATGTGGGTATGCCGGACAAAGGGGTGAGTCACATCCCATATGGGACGGAGCAGGTGGGGCCGAATTTCACCATTCTACTGAGAACAGTGCACAGTTGAAAAGTTATGAATTATTTATTTCTGAAATTTTCCACTTAATGTTTTTGGACTGCAGTTGATAGCAGGTAACCGAAACCTTAGAAAGCCAAACCATGGATAAGTGGGGTTGATTCTAAACCTCCCAAATGACTAGCAGTCTGAAAATTTACATGCAATAGAGTCTTTTTTCTGTAAATACCCCAAGTTCCAAAGTCAGTTCCAAGGTAACTGTAGTTTCATTGGATGAACTTAGCAGTGAAACATCTACAACTAAGCCGTATTTGGACAATTGCATTGACTGTGCTCTGTCCATGTGTCAGGAAGTAGAAAGAATATTCACAAAATATTTCAGGCTGTTTAGTTTCTGGAATATTGTGAGGATGCCTAGTATTGCCCATTCAGAATTGGGCTGTATAAAGATGGGGCGCAGTTGGTAAAGAATCTGCCTGCCATTGCAGGAGATGTGGGTTCCATCTCTGGGTCAGGAAGATCCCCTGGAGGAGGAAATGACAGTATTCTTGCCTGGGAAATCCCATGGACAGAGGAGCCTGGTGGGCTAGAGAGTCGGACAGGACTGAGCAACTGAGTGTGCACACACACACACAGATTGAAAATCCTCAGCATGTATTGCTGTGCAGGAGGGCATAGCTATGATGTTCTTTTCAGAGAAGCTGATAAGCATACACAGTAAATAAGGAAATATGAACTTCCTAACATCTCTCAATAGGGCCACATGCTCTTCCAGAAAAAGTTTCAGGCTTCTGTTCACCTTCCATTTTGCAGTCCACATGAGGGCTTGAGTTTAAACTCAGAGAGACCAGGCTTTGAATCTCAATTTCACAGCTGTGAGAGCTTCATTAATTAATTGTCTCTCTGTGGGATTGAACATAGTGTTTTTATAAAGACTGGAAATGCCAGGAAGGGTGTTCCATGAATTATACATTTTTAGCCAGTTCTCGCTCTCTGGTTGTACACTCGGCTCTCTCGTCAGAGGTTGCAAGGATGGAGTTTGAAGCCATCAGCCACTTTCAGGTTCCAGATCCACCCTGGACCAAGCTGGGTTTATTATATGGTCTTTCTATGTCTCAATTTCCTCAATAGTGACATGGGAACAACAATAAAATGTAGTATTTCAATGATTTAATACATGTAATGTGCTTAGAACAGTGGTTGACATAAAATTTGGCATTATTACTGTTGTCATTGGAGAAGGCAATGGCAACCCACTCCATTACTATTGCCTAGAAAATCCCATGGATGGAGGAGCCTGGTGGGCTGCAGTCCATGGAGTCGCTAAAACTCGGACACAACTGAGCGACTTCACTTTCACTTTTCACTTTTATACATTGGAGAAGAAAATGGCAACCCACTCCAGTGTTCTTGCCTGGAGAATCCCCAGGACGGGGGAGCCTGGTGGGCTGCCGTCTATGGGTCGCACAGAGTCGGACACGACTGAAGCGACTCAGCAGCAGCAGCACTTGTTGTCATTATTATCTCCTGTCTATCTAAAGCGTTCCTGCTGCAGAAACTGGGTGGTCAGAACCCATGCCATAGTCCAAAGCAAATAAGACATTCCCTACATGGAGCTTGTTAGGGATGAGAACAGACGTAATTCTATTTAAGAAGAGTTGTTAAAATACAAGACATCCTGAAGAAAAAGAAAAGTGAAAAATCTATCTAAAGCGTTCCTGCTGCAGAAACTGGGTGGTCAGAACCCATGCCATAGTCCAAAGCAAATAAGACATTCCTTACATGGAGCTTGTTAGGGATGAGAACAGACGTAATTCTATTTAAGAAGAGTTGTTAAAATACAAGACATCCTGAAGAAAAAGAAAAGTGAAAATGTTAGCTGCTCAGTGAACTGTAGCCCTCCAGGCCCCTCTCTCCATGGGGTTTCCCAGGCAAGAATACTGGCGTGGGGTGTCATTCCCTTCCTAACCCACGGATCAAATCCAGACCTCCTGCATTGCAGGCAGATTCTTCACCATCTGAGCCACCAGGGAATCCTGAAGAAGTTGTGGGTAAATGATCTGAAATCTTCCAAATTCAAAGCATTAGAGTGCTACCGAGTAGTCACATTGGATTTTATAAAAATAAACAACTCTTTATTAAATGTTTTCTTAAACAGAAATTTGATGACCTAAAATAAGCAACAAACTAGAATGTAATGATCCTATTTTTTGCCTTAACCATCATAGATAAATCAGAATATCTGCTTACAGGAAGGATTTGGACTTAGATTAAAACATTTGGGTTATTAAATAGCTAACAATGTAACTCAGGTTCTATCTCATGACTTCACCTCATAGGTCAGCATTCTCATCAGCCCCCTTTACAGGTGAAGAAACTGAGGCACAAGGATTTCTGTAATCTGTACAAGATCCTATCTTGCAATTCTCTCTCTCTAAAATATAGAGGTTTGCATTAAAAGAAACCTTCTTTCAGTCCATAGTCCATAAATGCATAATAGTCAACACAAGTTGTCAACTACCTGACACACAACTTTAGCAGCCTTAACTTGAGAGCAAGAACTTGTGTAAGCAAATAAAACATGTTCAGATATGGTATGATCCAAACAAGGCTTAGCTTTCTGCACATTTAATCTATTTAGAGCATTTTATTGCAGTTTGAGGACAATAAACCTAGTGTTCTTTGAAATAGTATTACACATCTAAAGAAAAATCAAAATAGATGAAATTGACTAGGATAAAAAACAGTTTTCTTAATTTCAATTTTATTTAGAACTGGCCTGGGACTTCCTTGACAGTCCAATGGTTAAGAACTGCACCTTCCAATATGGGGGTGTGTGTTTGATCCCTGGTGGGAGAGCTGAGATGCCACATACCTCCTGGCCAAAAAAACAAAACATGAAAGCAGAAACAATATTGTAACAAATTCAATAAAGACTTTAAAATGGTCCACATCATAAAAAGGAAATCATTTGAGTCAGTTTTAATGAGGTGGATGAACCTAGAACCTATTATACAGAGAGAAGAAAGTTAGAAAGAGAAAGATAAACATCATATTCTAACACATATATATGGAATCTAGAAAAACGGTACTGAAGAATTTATTTACAGGGAAACAGTGGAGAAACAGACATAGAGAATACACTTATGGACATGGGTAGAGGGGAGAAGAGGGTGAGATGTATCATGGAAAGTTATTATATGTAAAATAGACAGCCAATGGGAATACGCTGTATGGCTCAGGAAACTCAAACAGGGGCTCTGTATCAACCTAGAGGGGTGGGATGGCAGGGAGATGGGAAGCAGGTTCAAAAAGGAGGGGATATATGTATACCTATGGCTGATTCATGTTGAGGTTTGACAGAAAACAAGAAAATTCTGTAAAGCAGTTATCCTTTAATAAAAACTAAATTAATTTAAGTAAATAAATAAATAAGCCCTTCCCATTGACTTCAAGTGTGGTTTCCAATGCCTGATACATGTTGTTGTTGTTTAGTCTCTGAGTCATGTATGACTCTTCTGGACCAAATGGACTGTAGCCCGCCAGGTTCCTCTGTCCATGGGATTTCCCGGATAAGAATACTAGAGTGCGTAGCCATTTCCTTCTCCAGGGGATCTTCCCAACCCAGGGATCTAACATGCATCTCATGCATCAGCCGAAAGATTCTTTGCCACTGACCCACCAGGGAAGCCTGCCTGTTAAACAGTAGGGGTTTAATAAATATTTGTTGAATGAATGTCAGATGAGCAACTTTTCCATCAAAGTGGTGGTGCTATTCCCTTTTGAATTATTCTTAATGCTTTATGGAGAGATCTTACTTTCCTATACATTATTTTCTTCTTCTGCTAAGAACAACCTTACATCAACCTCTTCACCCAAGGCAGAGTGTCTGGGCAGGCACATCACAGGTAACCCTGGAGTTCTCAGCTCACTTCCGCACATAGATATCCAAATTCCCAATATTTAGTAGTCTCAAAGCAAAAGCTGTCTCCTTTTATTTTCATGAAATGACTTTATTTTTGTAACAGCCTTACAATTTTATATTGCAGTATCTCCTGAAGAAGGGCATGGCAACTCACTCCAGTATTCTTGCCTGGAAAATCCCATGGACAGAGGAGCCTGGCAGGCTATATAGTCCATTGGGTTGCAAAGAGTTGGACACGACTGAAGCGACTTCAGTCGTTTCTGTTAGCACGCATCTGTTAAAATATAGCACAGTATAAGTCAATATAAATCCTTATTTCAAGATATTTAGAGGCATTTTATGGCATTTGTTGATGCACTGGGTCCACACCCAAGTCATTGTTCCTGAGACATCACCTTTTTTTTGTTCATCTGAAGTGGGCACACACCCTGATGTGCACAGAGTGTCAGCTCTTTATGATTGTTGTGTGTGCATGGGTGTGCCTGTTTCAAATAGGTATCAGTGTGCTCCATGAATTTATGATGCTGCCCCCAAAACTGTAGAATTTCTGCGTGGAAGAGTTTCAGTATCTTTCTGACCTTGACAGTGGAGCCCTGGAAAGGGCACATGGAGAGCAGCGGGAACAGCGGTCCTTAGCCAGGGGGCCCCCACATGAGCCGGGACGAGGATGTGAATGCTGCCTGGCCCATCCTTCCAGATCCATCACGGGATCAGGGCTCTCATCTGAAAATGATGTATTGGAAGAGGAAAGAGTCATCTGGGCAGCTAGTGGCAAAGAGGGCTCAAACCTGGGATTTTGGGTGGCTGTTTTAGCACAAGTGATTTTAAATTCCTTCATTGCTGTCATTTAAGCATTGTGTAATCATATGCATAAGATATTGCTTTTAAAGGTGCCATTAAAAAAATTATATGACCCATTTAAAAAGGGCACAGATGAGATAGAGGCACAAGGAAATAACTTACTTAAAGTGAGTAGATTTACCTTGTTGAAGAACAAGCAAAGACTAATTGGGGTACTTTTAATTATTGATTTAAAAGAAATTCATTGAAAACTGTATAACTCAAAATGAATCATTTTGAAATAGACCTAAAATTCTGAGTTTCTAAGTTTTGTTTCAGTATCAAATATTTAAAATGCATTTTGCATTTTGATGCAAATAATGTGTTGTATATCTGGGAATGTTTACTGGTGGTTTCAAAAAAGAAAAACCATATATATATACACACACATATATGTATGTATATATGTGTGTGTATATATATATGTATTCTATTAAGGAATATACACGTATATTCCTTAATAGAAATGTCCTTAGATCAATGTTTCTTGACCTTTTTTTGGATCAGGGATGTGCTGAGGAGATAATGAAGACTATAGAACAGTGGATCCACAGGAAAACATGTTAGCACCCAAACCTGCATTAATTCCAGGCCTTTTCCCTTCCCTTCAACCTCATCTCCCGTTTGCACCCTCTCAACCCCACCCTCTTCCCCGTGACCTAGATTAACTAGGCATTCATACCACCTGCTATGGAGATGTTAGGTAGCCTGTTTTTCTGTCTCTCTGCCCACCCCTCTCTTTTTGAATTCAGTTTTATATGGAAAACTGCAGCCTGCCTCTTGGTCTGATGTCGTATTTGTCCTTGCTCCTTTGGTCCCATCTGTTCCGTGTACATTTTCCCCCTCTGTGCCCTGTGCATTGGACCAGTAACTTTCACTGCAATTGTTCTTGTACCCAGAAAAGCAAGGGGTTTTTATAAGAAGCCTTCATCAAGTCATTTTCAAACTGCAGATGATATTAAGAGAGAAAGGCCATACTGAGTACCCCTCTCCATAATTAGATGGTGAAATTTTTAGTTCTTGGCACTGTTATCTGTTCAAATTGAAACCCTATCATTGAAAAAGCCAAATGAACTTGAAACTGCGGAGGGCCATTTCCCAAAAGGGAAGGCAGCCAGACGCCAGCCCTCTGTGGGGAGCCAGAGCACACGCTGTCTACACGCCCGTGACGTGATTCCACAGCTCCCATCTCTGAGTTAAGTCATGTGCTGGAAGGGAAAATTATCCTAGGATTCAGGATCTTTAAAAAATGGTCTATATGACAGGTTACTCCATGAATCGCCAGATGTTGAAGAAAAGTGTATTTCAGGCTTCCTTCCTCCCCGTGTGCTCAGTCGTGCTGACTCTTTGTGATGCCATGGGCTGTAGCCCGCCACGTATCTCTGTCCATGGAATTCGCCAGGCAAGAATACTGGAGTGGGTTGCCATTTCCTCCTCCGTATGACAAGTTACTCCATGAACAACCAAATATTGAAGAAAAGCATATTTCAGGCTTGCGAGTAATTTTTAAATGAGTCAAAGAGTTCATTCAGGGCTCATAAACTGGATTATTTTCTGTGAATCTGTGTCCCAGTCATTCCCTCTTCTGTTGAATTCTACTGGATCTATTGTCACTAAATAAGACATACGAGTGTATGTTTCAATCACTTCCTCTTCTGCTGAATTCTAACCTTCCCATCACTCAATGAGGGACACGTAAGCATCCTATTATGGTCAAGCAAACCTTCAGTGATTCTGCGGTGAGCGGTTTCCATGGAACTCTGAGTCAGTTTTAGATGTGAGACATAGAACCTCTGGTTTCTTTGAGATCTGATGCACACTCTTCACTGGACTCTTTACATGATTTATTCATGTCTTGAACACGTGAATCCAGATTTATTTCCCCGAATCACTTGCTCTTGTTTACTGGGTTTGATTTGTTGGAAAAAAAATAAAAAGATGAATACGTATACTTTGGCTTCTCTGCAAATCGTATAACTCTTTCACATTTTACAAAAGATAAATATATATATGTTCCTCTATTCCTTTATCAAAATTACCACATGTTTATGAATACCTTTGACTTTTATTGAAATTTTAAAAAGTTGTAGATAGTAAGTTCAGGCATCATTATTAATCTT
>SJYT01056541.1:38194-61228 GCA_006410635.1 Cephalophus harveyi
TACAATGTCACGAACCTCATTCCATAGTTCATCAGGCACTCTATCTATCAGATCTAGGCCCTTAAATCTATTTCTCACTTCCACTGTATAATCATAAGGGATTTGATTTAGGTCATACCTGAATGGTCTAGCGGTTTTCCCTACTTTCTTCAATTTGAGTCTGAATTTGGTAATAAGGAGTTCATGATCTGAGGCACAGTCAGCTCCTGGTCTTGTTTTTGTTGACTGTATAGACCTTCTCCATCTTGGCTGCAAAGAATATAATCAATCTGATTTCGGTGTTGACCATCTGGTGATGTCCACGTGTAGAGTCTTCTCTTGTGTTGTTGGAAAAGGGTGTTTGCTATGACCAGTGCATTTTCTTAACCCACTCCCACCCCCAAAATAATAATCTTCTAAAGAAAAATAATGAAGCTGAAAAACTAATTTCATGTATTTAAAACACACACTGATTGCACATTCATCACTAATCTCAAATCTTATTATCTATTTTCTGAACCTGGGGAAAAATATATCCAAAGTTGCTTTTGTTTTAGAATCTTTTAATAAGATTAAGCTGAAATTCCCAGGTGGTTCAGTGGTCAAGAATCCACCTGCCCATCCAGGAGACACAGGAGATTTGATCCCTGGGTTTTATCCCTGGGTAAAGACGATCACTTGGAGGAGGAAGTGGCCACCGACTCCAGTATTCTTGCCTGGAGAATCCCATGGACTGAGGGGCTACAGTCCATGGGGCTGCAAACAGTCGGGTATGAGTTAGCGACTAAGCATGAGAACAAGCACACCATGAAGATTAAGCTACATTTTATTAATAGTGGCTATTGATTTATAGATCTTTTATGTATGCCCTTTTGAAATAGTTATCCAGGAGGAGAACAGGAAGGCCTATAGACATGTGGTTTAGGATATTTCTGTTTTGAATAGTCTACTACACTGAGATAGAATGAATATCTGGTATTTTAAACCCCATGAGTAACAGCAGAAGTATTAAAGGTGATGAGATTCAGAGCCTACACAAAGCTTCAGTAAAGTTCTTTGTATATATCAGCTTATTACATAGGATCCCAAATGCAGTTTTGCAGAGAAATTTATTAATAACTACTCTGTGAAACACGAATTTAAAGAATAATGGGGAAAAGAGCAATTTAGAGTGGACTTTTCCCTTTAATTTAAATTTGGGGTATTTACCTTTAGTCTCAAATCCTTTTTTAAAAAGAATTAGGTGGGACAGAAACTACAAATTAGGGACAGTTATCTGAACTTGGTTGTAGAAGTGAAGTCATTGAAGTTGAGGTCCTGTAAGAGGAGCTGCATGCACATTGGACAGAAATGAAGGAAAACTAGAGGGAGAAAGGGAAAGCAAGTAGGCCACATGTGTACACTTCATTCTCTGCACCCGTATTCTCTCTGATGACTGCATGATTTATTCAAAGATTTATTGATTTTCTTCTCTGTTCTAGCCTGCTGACCTGCTTTTGCTGACAGGTTTGTGTGCCCCAAACCAATCTGACAGTCATGAGTATACTATCGTATAAGTCCCTGTGGTCTACAGCAAATTTTTTATATCTGGTCCTTATCAACAGTAAGTGAACACAAGAAGAGAGCCATTGGCACACCTTCCTTTAATATGCCTTGAAAGGAATTCAGAGATGCCAGCCTGGAACAGATGTGAATTTGTGTGTGTGTGTGTGTGTTTATGTATGTATGTATAAATGTTAGAGTGGAAGTTGTGGTTGTTTTTACTCTCAGTGCCAGACATTAAGTGATACTTAGTTCTGTAAAAATGCCCTATGAGATCTGTGATTTGCTTCAGGTTAATTCAGTGATCTCCTAAAGGAGATCAGTCCTGGGTGTTCTTTGGAGGGACTGATGCTGAAGCTGAAACTCCAATACTTTGGCCACCTCATGCGAAGAGTTGACTCACTGGAAAAGACTCTGATGCTGGGAGGGATTGATGGCAGGAGGAGAAGGGGACGACAGAGGATGAGATGGCTGGATGGCATCACGATTAGATGGACATGAGTTTGGGTAAACTCCAGGAGTTGGTGATGGACAGGGATGCCTGGTGTGCTGCGATTCATGGGGTCGCAAAAAGTCAGACACAACTGAGCGACTGAACTGAACTGAACTGAATTGAATTCAGTGTGTGGGGGTGGGGTTCAGCAGGACTTGACCACTGTTGAAATAGATGATGGATACAAGCAGGTTCCTTATACTTATTTTTGTATTTTGTGTATGTTTAAAATATTCTATAAGGAAACATTGAAGAATGCATACCTGCATAACAAACCATGATCATTTTTTATTTGAACCTTCAGAGCACATGGTTCAACATGAAAGATTGGCACATCAAGCCAGGAGTAGGCAGATTATGAATGTCATACATTAAAAATTAATGCTATATTAAGTGAAGTGTTGTTTTCCTGCTGGTTATGAGCTCAGAAATTCTGGTACAAGACTAGAGCCATAAAAATGTCCTTTAAATCAGTGCTGCTTCTCCAAGTTGAGGGTATTCTCTCTCAGTTAATAAAGTGGAATATTTTTAACCAGGATTTTTTCAAGCTGAGTCCATGAGAGGGGCTAAGAGAACAGGGAAAAGGTCATGTTGGTTCTGGGTTCAGAATTTTTAGAAAGTAATGTGTTAAACAGTAGCAATACAGTTCTGTACTTTGGAACCAGTGCAATACAATGAATGGATGCTCAGTTGTGTCTGACTCTTTGCGACTCTGTGGACTGTAGCCCACCAGGCTCCCCTGTCCATGGAATTTTTCAGGCAAGAATACTGGAGTGGGTTGCCATTTCCTCCTCCAGGGGATCTTCCCTACTCAGGGATTAAAGCCACATAACTTGTGTCTCCTGCACTGAAGGTGGGTTCTTTACCATTGAGCCACCTGGGATGCCCATTTTGGAACCATGTACCATAAATTCTAAGAGATCATGTCAATTGTTATTTTTATTAACTTTTTTATTTTCTTAGATAGCGGAGAAGGCAATGGCACCCCACTCCAGTGCTCTTGCCTGGAAAATCCCATGGACAGAGGAGCCTGGTAGGCTGCAGTCCATGGGGTCGATAAGAGTCGGGCACGACTGAGCAACTTCACTTTCACTTTTCACTTTCATGCATTGGAGAAGGAAATGGCAACCCACTCCAGTGTTCTTGCCTGGAGAATCCCAGGGACGAGGGAGCCTGGTGGGCTGCCGTCCATGGGGTTGCACAGAGTCGGACACGATTAAACCGACTTAGCAGCAGCAGCAGCAGATAGCCCATGATACTCCTTCAGATACAACTTGGGAAACAATGATTTAGAATTTTAGGCAACTAAGTTCAGTTCAGTCGCTCAGTTGTGTCCAACTCTTTGCGACCCCATGGACTACAGCACTCCAGGCTTCTCTGTCCATTACCAACTCCCTGAGCTTGCTCATACTCATGTCCATTGAGTCCGTGATGCCATCTAATCATCTCATCCTCTGTCAACCCCTTCTTCTCCTGCCTTCAATCTTTCCCAACATCAGGGTTTTTTCCAATGAGTCAGTTCTTTGCATCAGGTAGCCAAAGTATTGAAGCTTTAGCTTCAGCATCAGTCTTTCCAATGTTCAGGACTAATTTCCTTTAGTATTGACTGGTTTGATCTCCTTGCAGACCATGGGACTCTCAAGAGTCTTCTCCAACACCACAGTTCAAAAGCATCAGTTCTTTGGTGGTGCTCAGCTTTCTTTGTGGTCTGAGTCTCACATCCATACATGACCACTGGAAAAACCATAGCTTTGACTAGATGGACCTTTGTTGGCAAAGTAATATCTCTGCTTTTAAATATGCTGTCTAGATTTGTCATAGCTTTTCTTCCAAGGAGCAAGTGTTTTTCAATTTCATAGCTGCAGTCACCATCTGCAGTGACTTTGGAGCTCATAAAATAAAGTCTGTCACTGTTTCCATTGTTTCCCCATCTATTTGCCATGAAGTGATGGGACCAAATGCCATGCTCTTCATTTTTTGAATGTTGAGTTTAAAGCCAGTTTTTTCACCCTCCTCTTTCACTTTTATCAAGATGCTCTTCAGTTCCTCTTCACTTTCTGCCCTAAGAGTGGTGTCATCTGCATATCTGAGGTTATTGATATTTCTCCCCAGCAATCTTGATTCCAGCTTGTGCTTCTTCCTGCCTGGCATTTCGCATGATGTACTCTGCATATAAGTTAAATAAGCAGGGTCACAATATACAGTCTTAACATACTTCTTTCTCAATTTGGATCCTGCCCATTGTTCCATGTCCAGTTCTAACTGTTGCTTCTTGACCTGGATATAGATTTCTCAGGAGGCAGGTAAGGTGATCTGGCATTCCCCATTCTTTTAGAGTTTTCCACAGTTTGTTGTGATCCACACAGTCAATGGCTTTGGCATAGTCAATAAAGCAGAAGTAGATGTTTTTCTGGAACTCTCTTGTTTTTTCTATGATCCAAGATTTTTGCAATTTTATCTCTGGTTCCTCTGCCTTTTCTAAATCCAGCTTGATCATCTGGAAGTTCTAGGTTCATGTACTGTTGAAGCCTGGCTTGGAGAATTTTGAGCATTACTTTGCTAGCATGTGAGATGAGTGCAGTTGTGCACTAGTTTGAAAATTCATAGGAAACTAAAGGTTATTTATATAACAGTAGCATTTTAAAACCTTATTTTATGTTCAGGGACTGAAGATTAAGCATGAACTCAGTGTTTTCATAGGAACAAACATCACTTATGGGTGGAACAAATCTGAAAATTTTACGTTTCTAAAATCTAATTTATAGATATTTGGGGTTTTATTAGATTCAGATCCTGTTTTGTACCTTTTTGGGCATCATTTTTATTGTTATGATTGTACAACAAGATACCAGCTTGCTGAGTCCAGAATGGCCAAGAATAGAGTGAGCAGGAAAGGGTATACAGTTAGGCTAAGCAAAAGGGAACCCATCATGTGTGGACACTCAGGGGGCAAAGACTCCTTAGAGGGCTGAGCTTGGAGAGGAAGGGCTGGGATGTGGGCAAGGGCAGTAAAAGGAAGGACCTGCTCAGACCAGTGAGGGAGGATGCAGGGATAATGGAAAACGGTTGAATCATGGGATGACGTGGCCATGGTTACTGTACAGAGAACAGCGATGCATGGAGGACAGAACAGATCATTGAATGAGTAATTGCAAGACACACTGGAGACTTGGCCACAGCAGTAGATATGGGGAGAGAGAATGAGGATAGATTTAGGAAATGTTTTCAGATGATTTGGTACACTGGGTAAACCGGACGTGAGCATGAAAGAAAGTTGAGCACCAGCAGTGACTCGGGTTTTTGCCTTAAGGAATTTAGTCAGTGGTGGTTAACTGGTGGCAGAACATTATTATTTAATCTTATTAATCAGATGTTTATCAGAAATAGCTTTCACAATAGGACAAGCCCTTAGGAAGTCACTTCTTGGCGGGCATGAGAGAGGAGTGTTTTTGGCCCAGTAATCTCACTAAAATTATTTCTGAAGCTGGCTTTGCACAGACATTCACAGGACACTCAAGTACTGCCTCTGACCTTCTCACAGTGCTTTCTTGTTCTCTTTCACCGGGGGCTTGATCTGACTTCCTCTGGTTCTTCCTCACCACTGGCTTCAGTACATTATCTTGACTGATTTCAGGTTAGTCAAGAAAAAGTGAGCATTTGAGACAAGAAGGGAGATGCTGGCCTCTCTTCTCAGTTGCCCCACCCTGAAAAGTCTGGATGCAACAGCTGACGACTTACTGATCACTGTTTCATTTGCTTCATTGCTTTAAGCTAAATGCAGTGATGCTGAGGGATTCCCTGGTAGCTCAGCTAATAAAGAATCCTCCTACATTGCAGGAGACTCTGGAGACCCTTTCTACTCTTGTGTCTGAGTGTGGTTTCTCAAAGGGCTGTCTTCTGTTCCTCATACTTTTCTATGTTCAATTTCCAAGGAACTTTCAGATCATCTAACTTTAATTCATCTTTAAAAGTTTGAAGTAGTTTTTTTGTTTCACCCATAGTTATCTCCTTCCTTATTGCTGTTTAGTGAGTAGAGACTGTTTTCTTAATCCCTCCAGCTACTTTCTTTAGCCTTTTCTTCTTTAGAAGAAACTCTTAACCTCTCCTTATAAGTTTCACAATTTCCAAACTTTGGGTCATTTTCTTTGCTCACTTTGATCTCCCTCCAAATATTCCTCCATTAAAAACAGTGCATACATTTTCTTCTAAAATCATGCAGTGAGGAAAATGAACTTTTATCTCTTCAAGAAAGTAAATGTGGTGAAAGACTATAATTGAGTTTCATTGGAGAAACGATGGGGTCAATTTTCTAATTAGAACATATATATTACTCCTTTTCAACCTGTTTCACACTTTGCATTGAGCAGTAATGTTTTTAGAGTCTTCTTATTTCTACTTTCAAATCAGGATGCATTTTTCTCATAATGGAAGGGCAGTGTTGCTTGATGAAGTCTGCTAATCTCTTTGGTGCAAGTTACATGAAAAATATATATTTGACTTGTCTCTATTTGTTCTCACTTGTGTTTTGAGTAGGAATGCGTGGTTGTCTTTGCAAAGGTAACTGGAGACTAATTTTTAAAAAATAAATTGCTGAAGGGATATTTGTACATCCATGTTCATAGCAGCATTATTCGCAGCAGCCAAGGTGAGAAGCAATCCAACGTCCACCAACAGAGGTCTGAATAAACAAAATATGCCATACACCTGCAAGAGAATATTATTTAGGCTTAAAGTTAAAAAAAAATAAAGAAACTCTAACACATGCAACATGAGTTAACTTTGAGGACATTGTGCTGAGTGAAATAAGCCAGTCACCAAAAGATAAATACTGTATGGTTCCACTTACGTGAGGTACCCAGTATAGTCATAGACACACAAAGTATAATGGAGGGGGCCAGGGACTTGGGGAAGGTGAGAAATGGGCTTTAATTGATACAGAGCTTCAGTTTTGCAAGAAGAAAAGCTTCTGGAGTTTGGACACACGATACTGGGAATATACTTAAAATCACTGAACCCTATTCTTAAAAGTAGTTAAGATGGTTGAGTTTTATATAATATGTGAAAGTGTTAGTTGCTCAGTCATGTCTGACTCTTTTTGACCTCTTGGAATGTAGCCCGCTAGGCTCCTCTGTCCATGGGATTTCCCAGGCAAGAATGCTGGAGTGAGTTGCCATTCCCTACTCCTGGGGATCTTCCTGAGCCAGGGATCAAACCCATGTCTCCTACTTTGCAGGCAGATTCTGAACCATCTGAGCCACTGTGTATTTAAACACAGTTAAACTTTCAAAAGGTAAATTATTGCACCTTTTCCCTTTAAATAACTTTATGAGAAAATTGATTTTGTTCTTAAAGACCTGGATGAGCTGTCTTTAAATAGTATTGCATGTATAACGTGGTATTTTACAAACAACTTCAAAACTCATCATAAGAATTACCTTTTCACTAGTATTTTTTAAAAGAATATAATTGGTGATATTGACTCTGGAGTTTTAAAAATTATTGCATAAGTAGATTTGAAAATTGTAATACCATTTGTGGAAAATATGATAGTAATTTTGCTAGTCTTTATTTTCTTTAACACTATGCTTGGCTAAATGATACATAAAAGGTACACAAACCACAAGAAAGCAAGAGTTTGGATCTGTTCGGTTAGTACCTAGAATAGTCACTGGGGCATAGTATAAGCTCAGTGCACACGCATTTATTGAGTGCACATCCAGGGTGTCTGTGTACTAAATGCCACTTGAGCGTGTGATCTGTAGAATCGTGGATTCCTCAACCAGGCACATGGTACTTCTAGATACTAGGACCCTTCCTTTTGTTCATTTATCACATAATTACTCACCAGTGAGCTTTTAGTTGCTAAGCATTTTGTAATTCCAGTAAATAATTTAAGCAGATCACAGATGAAAATGCTCTGAAACATAGAGTTAGAGAAACTGGTCCATTGTCTCAATATAAATGAGTAACAGTGCTGATCTTAGTTTTGGACACTAAGTTTGTTGTTATTTTAGCTACTGAGTTGTATCTGAATCTTTGGGATCCAATGGACTGTAGACTGCAAGGCTCCCCTGTCCAGGCAAGAATACTGGAGTGGGTTGCCATTCTCTCCTCCAGGGGATCTTCCCGACCTGTGTCTTCTGCATCGGCAGGTGGATTCTTTACCACTGAGCTACCAGGGAAGCTCAGACACTAAATTAGGCAATACTTATTTAGTGAGCACCTACTCTGCACAAACCCTGTCTGCAACATTGCCTCATGTTAGCCCCAAATTTCGTCCTGTAGTTTTACTTTTTTTCTCATCACCGCCTTTTGGTAGGATTATCCTAGAAAAAGGAAGTAAGGTCCTTTGGTCTCTCTGAGTGGTTTGGAGGAAGCTGTATCTTACATTCAATTTGCTATGCAGGTGCTAGTTTCTGAAAGTGATGAGACAGGCAGCCCTCTGTAACACAGCCACTAATTCAACCGATGAAGTTTTATCTTCTAATCTCCCAGAACAGTGTTCCTTAAACCAGGTGAACGTGGATCACCCAGGGAGGGTCCAGGTAAAACAGATTTTGATTCCGGAGTTCAGGATGGGGTCTGAGACTCAGCGTTTCTGATAGGCTCGCAGGTGCTACCAGATCTGCTGGTCCAAGTGCTGCACTGTGGCTGCACGGCTGTAGGTTCTAGGCCCTGGTGAGCACTGTTGTAGGTTCTCAGCCCTGGCTGTACCTGGTAAACACCTGGGTAGATTTTTGTAAACACTGATGCCTTGTTCTTTGAAGTTCACTTTAGTTGGTCTGGGCGTTCATGTTTTTAGAAGTTCTCAAATTAGTTTAGTGTGCTTCAGGTATTGAAGACCACTGCCCTGGACAAACGTGACTGGCTATTGTCTGTAACCATGACACTGAATCCACTGGTGGGATTTAGGCAATGGTCCCCCACTCCAGTGCTCTTGCCTGGAAAATCCCATGGATGGAGGAGCCTGGTGGGCTGCAGTCCATGGGGTCGCTAAGAGTCAGACACGACTGAGTGACTTCACTTTCACTTTTCACTTTCATGCATTGGAGAAGGAAATGGCGACCCACTCCAATGTTCTTGCCTGGAGAATCCCAGGGACGGGGGAGCCTGGTGGGCTGCCGTCTATGGGGTCACACAGAATCGGACACAATTGAAGCGACTTAGCAGCAGCAGCAGCAGTGTCTTATAGAGAGTCTTTCCTGGTGGCTCCGCGGTAAAGAATCCGCCTGCCAATGCAGGAGCCGCAGGAGATGTGAGTTCGACTCCTGGGTCGGGAAGATCCCCTGGAGGAGGAAATGGCAACCCACTCCGGTATTCTTGCTTGGATAATCCCATGGACAGAGAAGCCTGGTGGGGTCTCAAAGAGTCAGCACAACTTAATGACTAAGCAGGCAATGTCTTCTAGGGATTCAAAGAAAGCTAGAGGAATTGTCCTAAGACAGCACTCAGCACAGGCACTGATGGTAAGAAATGTGTTGGCTGGGCAAGTGAGTGATTATTTGCAGACATTATAGCTTATGGTCAGTGACTTGATCCCAGGGCAGTGGTCCAGTGCTACAGCCCCAGTCCGTCAGTATCCCCAAACATGCGAGTCACTGGATGGTGCTGTTGTTGGGAGAGGAGGAGAAAGGGGCCTTGTACACCCAGAAAAAAACTGGGAGAGGCATCGGAAAGAAGGTGGTGGAAAAATGTTTACATCTATGATGCATAAATGATAGATGGATGGATGATGGACATGATACTGACCCAGAGTTCTTGGCCTCCTAAACAATGGAGATTGACTAGAGGCCAGACCAGAAATTCAGACGAGGCTTCACTGGGGCCCCTGCTGCAAAATGGGGAGCAAGAACAAACAACAGGTTCCCTTGTTTGCTCACCAGGTAGGGGGTGCGCTTGTTCCTTATGTGGGATAAAGGGAGGAATGTGTCCAGGGGTCAAGCTGGAGGCGGGGCTTGGGTGGTTTGCCTACCCCTCAGGTGGTGTTGAGTGCAGGAGACACGCACAGTGACTGCTTTCTCGCCCAAAACACGGTTTTTCCTCCATGCTCTTCAGAAGTGGAAGCTGAGTGTTTTGTATAGTTTCTTTGTATTTTGTTACTCAAGGAGAGGTGTGTCCAGGTGCAAGCGTTGCAGCACTACAGCGCAGGGCCCCAGGTTGCAGCCTGTCGTGGGTGGATAGATAAATGGATAGAAAGATAGGAGGCAGGAAGGAGACACACCAAAGATGTACCACTCAGAATGGAGAAGCATAAATCACCAGGAGCTTTTGAGGGACTGAAGTTGGAGAGGCATAGTTGGGCACTATGGATACAAAGTTGCAATGAACATTCAGCTAAGTACCCAAGCCTTTTTGTATAATGATGTGTTTAAGTAGTGCAAAGAGAAGTGAAGGCTTACCCAACTGCTCCTGGATAGAAATCCCTTTCTCTGCTAAGGACTGCTTTTCAGACACTGTCCCATTGCTCCTGAGCCATGATGGGTGCTCAGAGAAGCCTGACCTCACTGTATAGGTGTGGAGGGGAGCACACATTTTTCCATTTGAGCAGAAAGCACTGTTTGATTTTCTTCTAAGGCAGTATTTTTACTGCACTGTGAGACCTGCACAAGAAGTAACTTTCACGGGGCTTGATCTTCCCAATCATGTTCCTGATGTCTCTGTTGGGAACGTCTTCCAGGGCAGGCCTGCTTCTTTGGGCTTCCCAGGTAGCTCAGATGGTAAAGAATCCGCCTACCAATGTAGGAGCTGCCTGAGACAAGAGTTCAATCCCTGGGTCGGGAAGATCCCGTGGAGGAGGGCATGACAACCCACTCCAGTCTTCTTGCCTGGAGAATCCCATGCACAGAGGGGTTTGGTGGGCTATGCTTCATGGGGTCACAAAGAGCTGGACACAGCTGGAGTGACTTAGCACATGCCTTGGTGCACATCACTGTGAAGTAGCCTGCGAGGTCCTGGCTTCTTTTGGTTAGTTTTGAGTCTCTGTGTTTAATCCTGGTGACATCTGGCCCCTTGCAGCAGACTGTGAGAGCAGAGGGATAGAGCGGTGCCTGGGGCAGGAGTGCTGATGGCCTCTGTGACTCAAGGACAGAGGAACAGTCAAACACCCACCACGGACTTCCCCATTTTTGTAAAATGAACCATTCTGCATGAAGGTGTGTGTGTCCTGACAGTGTGTAAAGGGAGCAATGTCTGTGCAGAGGGAGGAAGTGTGGGTGAGGTCAGATGGGAGAGGGTCTGGGTCATAGCAGGGCAGTGTCACACAGGGGTTGAGCGCAGACCCGTCTGCACCTCTGCCTCCAGGGATCCAGGCTCTGCAGCAGCCCTGCTCTGTGATCCTGGCCCAGTGTCTTGGCCTCTCTGGCCCTCAGTTTTCTCCTCTGGAACATAAGGATGATAACCACCCTTTGGTGTGCACATGCTAAGTCACTCAGTCATGGCCAACTCTTTACGACCCCCTGGATGGTAGCACGCCAGGCTTCTCTGTGGGATTCTTCGGGCAAGAATACTGGGTTGCCACTTCGTCCTCCAGGGGATCTTCCCAACCCAGGAACTGAACCCTTGTCTCTTATGTCTCCTGCATTGGCAAGTGGTTTCTTTACCCTTAGCACCACCTGGGAAGCCCACCACCCCTTTGTTTTAAGGATTAGATGATCTTTTGCACAGAAAGTACTCATGTCCTGTTGTACCATGCATGGTGTATGAACAGCACCTTCCTCATGATCTGTGTGCTTTACTGTGCCCATCCACAGTCAGTCTGGTGTGAGGATCAGGGGCGGGAGAAGAGCATCTTCCTCTCTTGCCTGGCTGTTTCCAGGTGGGACTGGTCCTGCCAAGTCACCACGAGATGACTAGAGGTCCCCACCAAGGACAGGCAGCCAGCTGCATGAGCACGTGCCATCCTGGGTTGGTCCTCAGGCAGGTGTGAACTAGGGAGAAGCAGGGGCTGACCCTGCTTCTCATCACCTGTGGGCCAAAAGAACAGGAGTCCTGAGATCATCATACAAGGCCGTGGCAGGGGTCTAACCGTCGTTCTGTGAGCTCCCATCTGGGGTTCCACAACCAGCATCATGGCCAACAAAGCGTGCTGTCTTTTGGAGAGAACAGGCTGCAGATGGTAGTCAGCACTTACCCATGGGTTCTTTCAGCGGGATGTAGTCATGAGCTGGGCAGCACATGGATGCAGGATGAGGTTCAGCGTGGCAAGGGCTAGGGGGGGTCAGCTGTGATGTCCAGGCTTCTGTACTCATCAGCCTGTGGTCCCAGGAAGGCCTCAGATAGTCACGCAGATAACTCTGATCATGATATTGAGACACGCTAGCAGTGGGGAGAAGGTGGGACTTGTAAGAGGGATTCTTGGGGACTGGCCTCAGGGAGTCCAGGGACATGTCTGCAACAGACAGTCCTTTAAATCAGCGAGAGATGAGGTGGAGAAGGGACATATTGGCAAAGGAGCAGGGGAGAGGCTGAGGCCCGCGTGACAGTGGCCAGGAGCCTGCCCTGGCCTGAGAAGGAGGGGACGGCCCATTCTTGGCCCCTGAGTCAGTCCTATCGCCTTGTTTCCACTTAGGTGCTTCACATCAGTCTCTCTCCCCCCAGGATACTCTGTCCCCAGGGATTCACGGGACCTTGCTGGTCACGTCTTCCCACTCGTGTGGTGGCTCAGACGCGCTTGCCCAGGAGGCTCCTCTGGCAGTCTCTCTGCACCCAGCCCCCCCGCACCCAGCTGAGGGTGCTCCCAGTTTCTTCACAGCAGTTGCCACCAGCTGAGGTTCTGGGGTTCGGTTGTGCCTTTGGTTGCTCAGAACAACAGCATCTGAAAGTAGGTCCTTTGCTGAGTCTGGTGCTGCTCCCTGCGTTTACAGCAGCGCCTGGCATATAGTTGCTGTTGTTGAGTTGCTAGGTCATGTCCGACTCTTTGCGACCCCATGGACTGCAGCACACCAGGCTTCCCTGCCCTTCACTTTCTCCAGGAGTTTGCTCAAATTCATGTCCATTGAGTCGGTGATACCATCCAACCCTCTCATCCTCTGTCCTCCCCTCTTCCTCCTGCCTTCGTTGTGCCCAGCGTTAGGGCCTTTTCCAATGAGTTGGCTTTTCACATCAGGTGGCCAAACTATCAGAGCTTCAACTTCAACATCAGTTCTGCCAATGAATATTCAGGGTTGATTTACTTTAGGATTGACAGGTTTGGTCTCCTTGCGGTCCAAGGGACTTTGAAAGCATCAGTTCTTGGGAGCTCAGCCTTCTTTGTGGTCCAGCTCTCACATCCATAACTGACTACTGGAGAAAACATAGCTTTGACTATGTGGACCTTTGTCAGCAAAGTGATGTTTCTGCTTTATAATATGCTCTCTAGGTTTGTCACGACTTTACTACCGAAGAGCCAGCGTCTTTTGAGTTCATGGCTGCAGTCACCATCTGCAGTGATTTTCGACCACAGGAAAATAAAATACGTTGCTGCTTCCGCTTTTTGCCTATCTGCCATGAAGTGATGGGACTGGATGGCATGATCTTTGTTTTTTGAATGTTGAATTTTAAGCCACCTTTTTCAGTCTTCTCTTTCACCCTCATCAAGAGGCTGTTCAGTACCTCTTCCCTTTCTACCATCAGAGTGGTATCATAGGCATATCTGAAGTTGATATTTCTCCTGGCAATCTTGATTACAGCTTATGCTTCATCCAGCCCAGCATTTAGAATGATGTATTCTGAATATAAGTTAAATAAGCAGAGTGACAATATGAAGCCTCGACATACTCCTTTACCAATTTGGAACCAGTCCATTGTTCCATGTCCAGTTCTAACTGTTGCTTCTTGACCTGCATACAGGTTTCTCAGGGGATAAGTAAGGTGGTCTGGTATTCCCATCTCCTAAAGAATTTTCCACAGTAGTTGTGATTCATGCAGTCAAAGGCTTTAGCATAGTCAATAAAGTAGAAGTGGATGTTTTTCTGGAATTCCCTTGTTTTCTGGGAGGAGGGAATGGCAAACAACTCCAGTATTCTTACCGAGAGAATCCCATGAATAGTATGAAAATGCACGTAGTGGGAACACACTATTTATCAAACAAGAGACATTGGTTTATTTTCTAGTATGGCCAAAGTTTCATTAATAAAGCAACCTAAAAGACTCCTTCACTCACAGGTCAAATACATAGTACAGGCTTGGAACTCGATTCTGAACACAGATGACTTGCTCTGCCTATATTGATAGTTGACAGAGATCACCTGTTTGGGGTCCTTGAGCTTGGGAAGCAGCTGGAATGGATGGGCAGGAACTGAGAGGGAGAAGGACTTTGCTCTCTTATCCTGCTCGCCGTCTCAGTGTTTTTCTCAGCATACCTTTGTGCCCCAGGATGTTTCATAGGCATTTACTGGCCGCTCTCCTAGCTAGCAAAAATGCAAACACCTTCTCTCCAGAGGGTGGGTGCTGTCAGGAATGGGGCATCCTCTCTCAAGACCGCCACTGTGCTGGTCCCTGCCAGTTCATTTCAGTTCCGTTCAGTGGCTCAGTCGTGTCTAACTCTTTGCAACCCAATGGACTGCAGCATGCCAGGCTTCCCTGTTCATCACCAACTCCCGGAGTTTACTCAAACTTGTGTCCATGGAGTCGGTGATGCCATCCAAACATCTCATCCTCTGTCATCCCCTTCTCTTGCCTTCAATCTTTCCCAGCATCAGGATCTTGTCAAATGAGTCAGTTCTTTGCATCAGATGGCCAAAGTATTGGAGTTTCAGCTTCAGCATCAGTCCTTCCAATGAATATTCAGGACTGATTTCCTTCAGGATGGACTGGTTGGATCTCCTTGCAGTCCAAGGGACTTCTCCAACACCACAGTTCAAAAACATCAATTCTTCAGCTCTCAGCTTCCTTTATAGTCCAAATCTCAGATCTACCATGACTACTGGAAAAACCATAGCTTTGACTAGATGGACCTTTGTTGGCAAACTAATGTCTCTTATTTTAATATGCTGTCGAGGTTGGTCGTAGCTTTTCTTTCAAGGAGTAAGCATACTTCAATTCATGGGTGCAGTCACAATCTGCAGTGATTTTGGAGCTCAAAAATATAAAGTCTGTTACTGTTTCCACTGTTTCCCCCATCTATTTGCCATAAAGTGATGGGACCAGATGCCATGATCTTAGTTTTCTGAATGTTGAGTTTTAAGCCAACTTTTTCACTCTCCTCTTTCACTTTCATCAAGAGGCTCTTTAGTTCTTCTTTGGTTTCTGCCATAAGTGTGGTGTCATCTGCCTATCTGAGGTTATTGATATTTCTCCCAGCAATCTTGATCCCAGCTGTGCTTCTTCCAGCCCAACATTTCTCATGATGTACTCTGCACATGAGTTAAATAAGCAGGGTGACAATATACAGCCTTGATGTACTCCTTTTCCTATTTGGAACCAGTCTGTTGTTCCATGTTCAGTTCTAACTGTTGCTTCCTGACCTGCATATAGGTTTCTCAAGAGGCAGGTCAGGTGCTCTGGTATTCCCATCTCTTTCAGAATTTTCCACAGTTTGTTGTGATCCACACAGTCAAAGGCTTTGGCATACTCAATAAAACAGAAGTAGATGTTTTTCTGGAACTCTCTTGCTTTTTTGAAGATCCAAGGGATGCCAATTTGATCTCTGGTTCCTCTGCCTTTTCTAAATCCAGTTGAACATCTGGAAGTTCACAGTTCACATACTATTGAAGCCTGACTCAGAGAATTTTGAGCATTACTTTGCTAGCATGTGACGTGAGTGCAATTGTGCAGTAGTTTGAGCATTCTTTGGCATTGCCTTTCTTTGGGATTGGAATGAAAACTGACCATTTCCAGTCCTGTGGCCACTGCTGAGTTTTCCAAATTTGCTGGCATATTGAATGCAGCGCTTTCACAACATCATCTTTTAGGATTTGAAATAGCTCAACTGAAATTCCTTCACCTCCACTAGTTTTGTTCATAATGATGCTTCTTAAGGCCCACTTGACTTCGCATTCCAGGATGTCTGGCTGTAGGTGAATGATCACACCATGGTGGTTATCTGGGTTGTGAAGATCTTTTTTGTATAGTTCTTCTGTGTATTCTTGCCACCTCTTCTTAATATCTTCTGCTTCTATTAGGTCCCTATCATTTCTGTCTTTTATCGAGCCCATCTTTGCATGAAATGTTCCCTTGGTAGCTCTAATTTTCTTGAAGAGATCTCTAGTCTTTCCCATTCTGTTGTTTTCCTCTATTTCTTTGCATTGATCACTGAGGAAGACTTTCTTATCTCTCCTTGCTATTCTTTGGAACTCTGCATTCAGATGTTTATATCTTTCCTTTTCTCCTTGGCTTTTCACCTCTCTTCTTTTCACAGCTATTTGTAAGGCCTCCTCAGACAACCATTTTGCCTTTTTGTATTTCTTTTTCTTGGGGACGGTCTTGATCCCTGTCTCCTGTACAGTGTCACGAACCTCAGTCCATAGTTCATCAGGCACTCTGTCTATCAAATCTAATCCCTTGTGTTTATTTGTCACTTCCATTGTATAATTGTAAGGGATTTGATTTACATCATACCTGAATGGTCTAGTGGTTTTCCCTACTTTCTTCAATTTAAATCTGAATTTGGCAGTAAGGAATCAGCAAACTAAAATGGACTGGGATGGGTGAATGTAAGTCAGATGACCTTTATATCTACTACTGTGGGCAAGAATCCCTTAGAAGAAATGGAGTAGCCATCATTGTCAACAAAAGCATCAGAACTGCAGTACTTGGATGCAATCTCAAAAACGACAGCATGATCTCTGTTCATTTCCAAGGCAAACCATTCAATATCACAGTAATCCAAGTCTATGCCTTGACCAGTAATCCTGAAGAAGTTGAAGTTGAATGGTTCTATCAAGACCTGCTAGAACTAACACCCCAGAAAGATGTCCTCTTCTTTATAAGGGAGTGGAATGCAAAAGTAGGTCAAGAAATGCCTGAAGTAACAGGCAAATTTGACCTTGGAGAACAGAATGAAGCAGGACAGAGGCTAACAGAGTTCTGCCAAGAGAACACACTGGTCATAGCAAACACCGTCTTCTAACAACACAAGAGAAGACTCTACACATGGACATCACCAGGTGGTCAATACTGAAATCAGATTGATTATATTCTTTGCAGCCAAAAATGGAGAAGCTCTACACAGTCAGCAAAATCAAGACTGGGAGCTGACTGTGGCTCAGATCATAAACTCCTTATTGCCAAATTCAGACTAAAATTAAAGAAAGTAGGTCCCAGCCAGACTGAGCCCAATGATTTCTACCAGTTTCTCTGGAAGCAGAATTGCAGTCCAAGTAATCAGCACCTTCATATGTAGGGAAACAGGCAGGAACCTGCTTCCTCAATGACTGACAATGTAGAAAAGCAAACCCATGAGGAAAAAACGCACACTGGGATGGCAATGACCGCACATGGAGGGCACCTAGACCTTTGTAAATATGGCACAAAACCTCAGAGTCATCATTGAAGGGCCGCCCTTACACCTCCCTCGAAAGCACAGATTTCCCAGACCTCACAGCTGGCTCTGTGTAAATGTGCTGGATACAGAGGGGTGTCTCAGCCTGTAAAAAGGACCCACCCTGTCATCTCAGTCTGTGGACAAGCAGGTACTTGCATGTGGGGACAGACAGTTAAGAAAGGGAAGGCAGCATGTGTGTGTATGAATATATCGTTTGTGCTTCGCTGCAGCCTGCCAGTGTTTGGGCAGATGGGCATTGGAATACATATTTAACAGCATGTTGTAAACTTACAGTTCAGAAGCAATGCGTTTTACTTATCTTGCTAACAATAAGGTGAGTTTAGGATTTGGACATTCATTTGCATTGGTTAGGACTCTCTGATGATGAGTGACAAGCAAGAACTAGAAAAAAAAAATGTTACTGGTTCACATAATTAAAAATTTCAGGATCACCACCTTCAGGTCTGACTGGATCAAGGTGTTCAAGTAATCTCTACCAGGAGCACATCTTAGTTTTGCTTGGTCTTTCTGTATTGGGGTTTCCTCCAATACAGACTTGCCCCTCTGCAGGCCAAGAACAGCACATTGTTCACCACCAGGAGCAGCTTGGCAACAGGGGGACAGAGTTCTCTTTCTCCATGCTAGCTGAGATGGGCTCATGTCACATACCCATCTATGAAGCAGTCACTCTATATAGGGATGTGGCGGTTGTAAACTTTGTCTCATACCAGAGATGGATGGCTCCTCCCAGGAAGGCCCAGGGGCTCTTACCTTAAGGAGGATGTGGATGCCTTGAGCCAAAAATGACAGATTTGTCCATTAACCAGCCTTTAAAGTGGCAGGAGAGTGTCAGCCATGTGGATTCCATGTTGTGTGGGACTGACCTGTGCATGGTGGGTGGCCCTGGTCACTCATGCCAGTGGTACCCACACACTCACAGATGCATGTATGCACACACACACACACACACACACCATTGACACCCAAAGGAAGCCCTTGCACATACACACACACACACACACACACACACACCCACCATTGACACCCGAAGGAAGCCCTTGCAGATCTCCAGAGCCTCTGTAAAGCTGGACTTCTGATGAGCATCTGAGCACTCACCCCTGTCTGTTTTTTCTAAATTTACTTCCATTTTTGGAAGGGAGGATTGGAAGAGAGGTAACCAATCCCGGTGGTATATTTTGAGGGAAAGCAGAGCCTGGTGAAGCCTGTGCCTGACGCCCACTCCCCAAAGGTGCACTTGGAGGTAAGATTTGGAGCTGGAATTCACTTCAGGCCACAGTACAATACTCTCATGTCTGCTCTCAGAGGCAAATACACCACAGTCTACATAAATCACGGAACTCAGGATAATAATTTTGATAGGAAAAAGATCTATAAAAAAGGGAAAATTTTTATAAAACTGAAGGATACAAGGTAGCCAGGATTATACCTTTTATGGAAGAAATATTAGCAGCAAACTTCCTTTAAACATTTATTTCTCATATAGTTGCTAACGTTCATAGATTCTAATGCTTTCTCTCTAATTCTAATATTTCTATTCACAAATTTTTTTAACCACTTAGCACTCTCAGTCTTGTTACTTTCAGGGCATCTTTTTAACCCTCATCATGCACTAATCCCCATGGTTATATGATTTTTTATGCTCTAATCCTATGGGTACAATAAGTACCTTGACAAAAACCCTTGATAGGAATATCCTAAGTAATGAAAAATCTCAATTTTATAGTTTTATTTCTTCAAATACTTATTTACTATCTTGTTTACATTGACTTAACAAGGAGGGAATCTTGTTTAAAGAAATAGGATTAGTTTTGGAAAATAAAATCAAACATCTCTGTTTTTTGTTGCCCAATCTCTTTGGACTTGATAATACTCTGATATTTTTGCATAATTTGAGGGTATATCCTTTTGTTAGGGAAATTATGTTATCAGTGTAAATGCCATTAAAAGCAAATAAATAGATCAACACCATTCTCATCTGTACTAAGACAACTTAAGTTTGTTTTATAGTCCTGTTGCTGCTGCTGCTGCTGCTAAGTCACTTCAGTCGTGTCCTACTCTGTGTGACCCCATGGACTATAGCCTACCAGGCTCCTCCGTCCATGAGATTTTCTAGACAAGAATACTGGAGTAGGGTGCCATTGCCTTCTTTGTTTTATAGTCCTGCTGCGGCTGCTGCTACTAAGTTGCTTCAGTCGTGTCCGACTCTGTGCAACCCCGTAGATGGCAGCCCACCAGGCTCCCCCGTCCCTGGAATTCTCCAGGCAAGAACACTGGAGTGGGTTGCCATTTCCTTCTCCAATGCAGGAAAGTGAAAAGTGAAAGTGAAGTTGTTCAGTCGTGTCTGACTCTTGGCGACCCCATGGACTGCAGCCTACCAGGCTCCTCCACCCATGGAATTTTCCAGGCAAGAGTACTGGAGTTGGTTGCCATTGCCTTCTCCATTTATAGTCCTAATAAGACACAAAAATAACGTATCTTAAATTTTTAATTATGAAAACTTTAAACAGGCATTTCTGTCTGTTTTTGCCCTCATCTTGTTCTATGTCTGGCAAAATTTTTTTTATGAGAATTATTTTTTTGAAGTGAATGTTGAAAGAATAAATGCATTTTAAGTGAAGAGAAAAGGACAGAGAATTATAAAACAAGCCTTTAATGCTAATACAGAGACATTTATACTTTGGCAAATTTCATTCACCCTTTTTCTAAATAATGTTAGAAAAAACCAAAGTCCCACTTATATTTTCTGTGCATATTTTTGATGCCTTTACTATCTATTTGTGAGTCCACAAAGCAGAGAAGCTGTTGATTGGTGAATATAAGTGATATCATATATATATATAAGTGATGTCATGTATGTTATGGTTAATCTTTAGGTGCCTTTTAAATCATTTCTCCAGAGTCTCCTTTTTGTCTACAGAGCCTGTGCACCAAAATATCCTGCTTCCTAAAACCTCAAGGTCAAGGGTTGGTGAGCCTGGGGGGTACAGATGTAATCAGGGTTGAGAAGTGGCTGTCCTTGGACTCAACTAAACTGGGCTATGACATTAACCCAAAGAAGAGAGAGGATGATGCCAGATCTTAATGTGATAATTCTGCCCTGGTTTCTCCTTGCAATAGAGCAAGCTGCTTTTTTAAAAATTAGGTATTGAGTGGTACATTCCTTTCCCCATAAAGGTTCTGTCATTGCTGGTTTGGCTTTGACCCCAGGTCTTTTTCTGGTCCCTTTGCCATCAAGGACATTTCATGTCAGAAGCGTTTCCCAGGTCAGTGGACACTATATACTCTCAGCTCTTATCCAGACCTTGGGAGCCAAATGTGTTTCAGGATTCCTCACATTTTAGACAGACAATGCTATGCATGTTCTGGATGTTTCCTATACCCCTGGTGGACCATGGAAAAGTATTGCTTCAATATTTCTGCAGCAGGACTTTGGAATTTTCATTCTGAGTGGGGGGTAAACAAGATCTAAATAGAGTACTCTGTCCATTTTGGGTGAACCATGAAAATACTTGTTCTATTTTCAGAGAATTTTGAATTTTGAAATTGCAGATAAGGGGCTGGAGATGATGATGACAACGATTTAAATTCATACACTGTCTGGACAGTTGATGACATCACCCCCTGCTTTTCAGCACTGACTCAGATCCTTCCCTCCCTCTCTCCCTCCCTGTTTCCTTCCTTCTTCTTTCCTCTCTTCCTTCCTTTTTCTTCTCTCTTCCTCTCTTTGCTTGCTTCATTAAGATTGAGAGGGACGTGGCCTTGTACAGCCTTTAAGGACTCAGGTTTTCAAGTCAATCAGACCTTTGGACACATTCTGCTTCTGCTCCTCGCTGCCTGCCTGGCCATTGTTCCATATCACGCTATTTTCCTGAGATGATCGTCATATCCACTTATTCCTCAAGTGTGATATTTTGTGAAGACACAAGAAGGTGATGGGTGTGATGTCTCCCAGGGCATAGCTAGTGAATGACACTGGCGATTACCACTATTATCACTCCTTACAGCATCACTCCACATTTGCTCTTACTTTTTAAACAGTAGATTTATTCGCATGAATTTGTGTGTCTGTTTGTGTGTGATATACATTTGGTCTTTGCTTCCATGCAAATTATTTGACCATGCTACTGCTGCTAAGTCACTTCAGTCGTGTCCGACTCTGTGTGACCCCATAGACGGCAGCCCACCAGGCTCCCCCATCCCTCGGATTGTCCAGGCAAGAACACTGGAGTGGGTTGCCATTTCCTTCTCCAATGCAGGAAAGTGAAAAGTGAAAGTGAAGTCGTTCAGTCATGTCTGACCCTCAGCGACCCCATGGACTGCAGCCTACCAGCCTCCTCTGTCCATGGGATTTTCCAGGCAAGAGTACTGGAGTGGGTTGCCATTGCCTTCTCCATACCTGCTTGCAAATATCATCCATTGTAGTTTAAATGTTATCTGAGGGGTGTTGCACACAGCCATGCTTGCCCACCTGTAGACTGCTGTTTCCTGTGAGTTGCAGTTGGATAGATAGATAGTTAAACAGATAGACATGGATGATAGATAAATAAATAGATAGATGAGAATGATAGGAAGATGGACAGATAGAGATGCATGATGGATGGCTGGATAGATAGATAGAGACACATAGACATAGATTTTCATCAGAACCCCAAATTGTGGACATGAACCAACATGAGATTCTGAATTTACTATGGACCAGAGCACACCAGAGAATCTTCCCAATAGAGTGAATGGAAGAATTGATCTTATTCATGTTATTTCCTTACTTGGAAACCATACCCTGCCAGTGTAATTGGCTCAACTATTAGACATGTGGGGCTTCCCAGGTGGCGCTAATGGTAAAGAACCTGACTGCCAATATAGGAGACATAAGAAACACAGGTTAGATCCCTGGGTCAGGAAGATCCCCTGGAGGAGGGCATAGCAACCCACTCCAGTATTCTTGCCTGGAGAATCCCCTGGATCGAGGAGCCTGGTGGGCTACAGTCCATAGGATCTCACAGAGTTGGGCGCGCCTGAAGTGACTTATAATGCATGTACATAGACATATATTTTTGATCCCAAAAGACACGTTGGCAGATCTCTGTAGGCAAATCGATTCTTATGATGGCTCTTATCATTTGTTACTGAAGGCCCTCAATCCTGGTTATTTCAAGATGCTTCACCTCCTCTCCAAAGGAGCTCTTAGGATTTCAAGCTGATTATTGCAGGCGCTTAAAGACAAAGCCTCATTTGGCCTATTATTGAACAGGTGGGATATGGATGTAGTCTTTGCAACTTTCTATTTGTTTCAGTAACTAAAATTTGTATTGTCTTTAGGACTAATATCTTAAATTCATGATTTTATTTGATTCTTTATTCACCAGTTTGAATATTATGGTTAATTATGAGTACATAGTAACGCCCTTTCTGTGACTGGCACTTCGATTGTTCTGGGTAGAGTTCCTCTTGATCTGATTTTAGTTTTCTTATTCCCTCCCCCAACCTCCCCCTTGCCCCCCACCCAGTTCCCTTTCATTTGTGTTTCTCTGCACATACT
>SJYT01056541.1:61423-81386 GCA_006410635.1 Cephalophus harveyi
GGTGACCTAATCTCCTTGTTCATGTTTCAGACTTGAAAGTGGTATTCAAATGCAGCCGTATTTTACAGATTGGCAATTTTGATGTAATTAAGCTTCATGAATATGAAGATTTTTGTCGAATTCCCACGATGCCCCATGGTAAGGATTCACAATGAAACTCCTTCTCAGCTAACTGTGACCGGTACATGTCCACCGGGTTCAAGGGCAGCCTCGTGTTTACTCATACGAAGTGCAAGCCATGTATTCGTTCCTTTTTAACCTTGTCAGAAGCAGCCTGAGAAGCACATTTGTCCAGAGGGCTCAACAAAAAACAACGAGAAGGTCAGCATCTTCCTGGATCCAGGGTCTTTCGGGAATGAAATGCTACACTGTGAACTTGAGCAGGGGTGACATTTGTGGAATTGCCTTTGTTATGTTGTTTTCCTGCTGTGATTGGCTTTGTCCCGTGAAATCTCAGGAGGAGCCAAGTTCTCTGCAACTGGATTGGGCTTCTTCCTCCCTTCAGGCCTCTGGTGGAGCTCCTGGTAGGAAAGCTTTACCTGACCAATCTGACCCACCCAGCAGCATCTTCTGTGCTGGAGATTACTGCTGGTTTGTCCTTGATATTTTATTTTCTTTTGCAAATAGATAATCATTCAAAACTCCAAAGTATTTTTAAAAGTATGCAGAGGAAATTCTAGTCCCAACCCAAGCCCTTCACCCCTCTCTTCCCAGGTCTGCATACCCCCTTTCAAATCCACACCTGATGTTATTCATTTGTTATCTGTTCTTCCAGAAATCCTCTGTGTGTAAGCAAATGAGTAAAAATGGATCACTTTTCTTTTTATTGGAGTCTAATTGATTTTTGATGTTGTGTTAGTTTCTTCTGTAAATCAAGGTGCATCAGCCATATGTATACATATATCCGCTCTTTCTTGAGCTCCCTCCCCACGCCCCCGTCCCCCTCCTCTCAGCCTGTCTCTTATACACATCTAGATGTGTATAAGAGACAGATCTCAGCCACCCCCGTCCCCCTCCTCTCAGCCAGCACAGAGCGCTGCGCTGCGCTCTCTGTGTTGCACGCAGCCTCCCACTAGCCATCCGGCTTACACAGGGCAGTGCGTATATGTCAGTGCGGCCCTCCATCGTCCCACCTCCTCCTTCCCCCAGTGTGTCCACAGGTTTTTCTCTGCATCTGCATCTTTATTCCTGCCTGAAATCGGCCCATCTGTACCCTTGTTCTAGATTCTCTATATACGCATTGATATATGATATTTGTTTTTCTCTTTCTGACTTACTTCACTCTCTATGACAGACTCTCGGTTCACATGGAGCACTCTAATCCAACCCCCACATTCTAGCAGATACGTTTCTGCCTGTCAGTGTGGAGCTAGCGGCTGTGTAGCTTCAGGATAAGTCTCCTGAGCAGGGATGTGGTTACTCCTATTTTATGCAGCTTTCTGGCTCTCAGCTGAAAAGAAAACCTTGGATTGGCTCCATTTGACTGTCTTTTTATTTTTCAATTTGAAAGTCACTGGAACTAGCCCTCCGATGTTGCCAATAACTCCTTTTACAATTGCCAGTGAAAATGGCCCGAATAATTAGGCCAAGGAAGAATCGCATCTTAAGGGCTAATTATTGATGTATTCCTCCTGTCAGCCTGAATGTTACCTCTGGGGATGGAGATTAGGCCCCCGAGTGAACACCGCTCATCACTAAGCTTCAGTCTACCCAAGGTCACAGGAAGGTGATTTCACATACTCCTCTATGGCCCAGAAAGAGAGCAAATCCTGCACAAAACTTTCTTATAATAAAGATTTAGCTAAAATAGGCATTTGAAAATTTTTTTTCTAAATATAATAAAGCAAATATTTTAATTTTTTAGATTGTTGCTTTTATGTTTCTTGTAGTCGCTCTGTCGTGTCTAACTCTCTGTGACCCCAGGGTCTGTAGCCCGCCAGGCTCCTCTGTCCATGGAATTCTCCAGGCAAGAATACTGGAGTGGGCTGCCGTTTCCTCCTCCAGGGGATCTTCCCAACCCAGGAATCAAACTTGGGTCTCCTGCATTGCAGGCAGATTCTTTACCATCTGAGCCAAGAGGGAAGCCCCTGCTTTTTATATAGATGGGCACAAAATGACTAGCATGCCATACTTGCATTAAAAAGTTAATGTAGATACAGTTGACCTTATTAGTCTTTGTTTAATGAACAAACTGATATGTTCCCAATTTTGATCCACATTAGTTAAGATACGCTACAAGAGGACATATTTGCCATCACACACTTACTTAAGCTGACCTGATAGAATTCTGTTGATTTCTATTTCTTGCTTTCCTTGCTATAGGCCTGAAATCAGTAGACATGACCATTTCTGTCCACATGTCATATGTAATTAAACTTCAGCCTTTAAACTGCCAACATCAAAGATGGTTAGGAAGAAAAATTATGTTATTACAATTCATTGTCTTGAGGTAGCAGCCACAACAAAAGTGAGGCAGACATGCGGCAGTGATAGCACAAAAATTATCCATCTTATTCTTTAAAAAAGAAAAACATAGCAGGCTTGTACCCACGTACACTTTTTATATCGAAGCATCTAATCGCGCATCCTGGCTTCTCCCTGTCAGCTTGGGCTCAGAGTAAGTAACTAACACAGTGCCCCTTTGACAGTGCAGCCAGTAGCAGAGCATGTGACAACAGCACTGGCTGATGCACAATGGCGCGGGGCTACAGCGTTTGCAAAAATAGATGAGAAACTTCGTTAGGATTTTGAAGGGACTCGTGAGGAACCTGAAAGTCATTAGCATTTGTGTATGAACATAAGGTAGAAATTTCAAGACAGAATGTGGGCTCTAAAAGGGTGTAGAGGAGGGGACAAAATGGGAGTGCTGTTTCAGCTTCCTGAAGCTGGGACCAAGAGATATGCCTGATCCTTGAACATCTCGTTTCTGGAAGAATGTCTGCCAGTGTGCTGTCTGCCTTGGTGCCCAACGCACGCAGAAGGACACAGGCTTGGGCTGCTGAGGCTCCGAGCCTGACTGTAATGACTCAAAGTAATTTGACTCTGTCATTCTTCCATAATTGGTTGCAGTTTTTACCCAGAAGAAAGAATGCGTGTGTGCATGCTCAGTTGAACCCACCCCTTTGCGACCCCATGGACTATAGATGGCCAGGCTCCTCTTTCTCCCCAGGCAAACTCTTTACTGTCTGAGCCACAAGGGAAGCCTCGTGTGGCACTAGTGGTAAAGAAACTGCTTGCCAATGCAGGAGACCAGGGTTCAATCCCTGTGTTGGGAAGATGTCCTGGAAAAGGGCATGGAAGCCCTCTCCAGGATTTTTGCCTGGAGAATCCCATGGACAGAGGAGCCTGGCGGGCTACAGTCCGTGGGGTCGGACACGACCGAAGCCCCTTATCATGCACTCTACCCTTGTTCTTCTTAAAGAGGAAAACGTTTCCCCAGTGCCCTCAGAAGATTCCCCCTTTTCATCTCATTGGTAGAGTTGAGTCACATGCCCACCTCCAGACCAACCACTGGCAGAGGGAATTAGTTTTAGTGTGTTTGACTTAAACATAATTCACCCACTAAAAAAATATAGTGATATTTGCTTCAGAACTGCATCCAAACATCTCTTGGGTAATCAACCAACTATTCCTGCTGTAGAAAATATGTGGGGTATAATACACTGCAGTCTTGGCTAAGCTGGGGTAGAAGTGGGTTCCCAATGATAAGAGGATTTACATCTTTAAATGAATGAGTAACTTGATTTTAACTTCATAGCAGCCTTCAGGTTGGAAGAAGCAAGGGAGTTGCTCTTACAAGTGTACAAATCAGAGGAGTGGGAAGTCACTGATGAGATGATACAGACAAGACATGAGCAAATATTTAGGATTTATCTGCTTTTCAAATGATAACCAAGACTTATCAGTTCTTAGAGCAGTTCACAGGGCTTCCCAGGTGGAGCTAGCAGTAGAGAACCTTGTCTGCCAATGCAGATGTGAGAGACATAGATTCGAAAGTCTGTATAATCACAGCTATGATTTATCCAGTAGTCATGTACGGATGTTGGACCATAAGTGTGGAAGAACTGATGCTTTCAAACTGTGGTGCTAGAGAAGACTCGTGAGAGTCCCTTGGACAGCAAGGAGATCCAACCAGTCAATCCTAAGGGAAATCAACCCTGACTATGTATTGGAAGGACTGATGCTGAAGCTGAAACTCCAAGAGTTTGGCCACCTGATGCGAAAAGCTGCCTCATTGGAAAAGACCCTGATGCTGGGAAAGACTGAGGGCAGGAGAAGCGGGCAGCAAGAATGAGATGATTAGATAGCATCACTGATTCAATGATAACAATTAGAGCAAGCTCCAGGAGATAGTGAAGGACAGGCAAGCCTGGCGTGCTGCAGTCCACACTGTCGACTGGACATGACTTCCTGACTGAAAACAGTAACAGAACAGTTCAAGGCTATGTGTCAAAACCGTCAAGGGACTGGACAAAGAGGTGTAAAACTGTGAACCATTTAGCGGGCTCAAAATACACACATTTCATAGACTTCTGCACCCCCACGGCTGCCCCCCAGCCAGCCGTGCTGCCCAGGAGAGTCTGGGCTCTTCCTCCAGCCGGGCTTGTGCTCTGGCTCTGGAACTGAACAGTCAGTTTTGGAAACTGTCTACCTCAGCCTGGGAAAGCTCCTGAACCAAGCCCCTGCCTGACCCACTCCCCCTTGAATGATGTTCTGGCACATTCAAGGCTGTCTCCTTGGAGCTGGGATGATGATGCAGGTGAGAAGGACCTAAACACCTCCACACCCGGGAAGCTAATGAACATCCTAACTTATATCTGAGCCAAAGCGCTTAGAGAGTGATAAGTGGAGTGTTGCCTCAAGCATTGGGCGAAATGTGAGGAGTAGATGGGAACTGGTTAGAGATGCTTGGGAGAAAATAAAGCCTTCCCCAAAGAGAAGGGTGTTGTTTTTGATATTTGACCTCTGGAAGTGGTTCAGTTCAAAAGAAGATGGAGGAAGTCATCACTCATGGTGTCATGGCACCCCATAAAGTGGCCAGTGATGGCTCCCTAGTCCTCTCCTCCTCCGCCCCCGCAAGAAGCTGGATCCTATCCTGCTAGAGCCCCACTTTCTCCATCAAAGCGGCTGCCTCTCCAGATAGGTACCTGGGGGGGACCCCGCTTCCCTTTCCGCATCTCTTTCCAGAAGCTGATACCCACAGGTAGAACTACAGGTGAGGCAAAGTGAAATGCAAAGAGAACTGGTGCCAACCAACCCAGAGAGGGCCAGCCTCAGCTGCAGGGATTGTGGGTCCACCATTCCCGCAGAGCTTCTCGGCCTGGTGCCTTCACAGGGGCTTGTTACCCCTCAAACTTCTTCCTTGACCATCTCTAACATGGAACCACCAGGTTACATTGTTTTTAACTACTGCTTACCACTGTCCTCATTCCCAGGTTATCACATTGAGGTTTCATTGCCAGGGCCAAAAGGACCATCTAGTCAGAGCAAGTATTTTGCTGATCCACAACAGTGTAACATTATCTGTGGTTAAGTATTCTTTTAAAAATTCTTAAAAATTCTTCTTTTAAATTTCTGTTCACAGAAATAGTCTAAACAGGAAACAGAAATAGTAAACAGCAATAGTCTACTTATTGAGACTACAGAGTCTAATGGCATCGCCAGTGGAGGATGCAAAAGTGGGGAGGAAGTACGAGTGGGGCTGTCTTGGATGGGGACAGATATGGAGGGGAGGAGCAGGGCATGTGGGATGCCCCTGCTGTTAGGGGGCAGGGTGTCCAGAGGTGGGAGAGCCAGGTGAGCTGGGGTTGGAGCAGAGATACCAGTCTTTTAAGTCCTGGTAATGTGGAGTGTGGCTGGCATCTGGGGGCGTATCCAGGCCGATTCCTCCTCTGCAGCCAGGTGCAGGGGCTGAATTACTGTCGACTTAGGGGTGATGAGTGACTTGGGGCGAAGAAAGCGTGTGATGCCCAGTCACACGCTCAGCGAGGGGTACCATTCGGCTCAGGACAGCCTGGGCAAAGGAACCATCACGCCGGCAGTTTCTAAAATCAGGCGTATAGGGATAATTTGGTAAGCAATTGGTTCTATGATTCCGGTCACCTGATGAAAACTTTTAGTGTACACTGTGTTTGTGTGTGCAGACATATATGTGTGTGTGTGTGTGTGTGTATGTTGTATGTTCTGTCACTCAGTCGTGACCTCGTGGACTGTAGCCCACCAGGTTTCTCTGTCCATGGGATTTCCCAGGCAAGAATACCTGAATGGGTTGCTATTTTTCTCGTCTGTGTCTCCTGCATTGGTAGGCAGACTCTTTACCACTAGCACCACCTGGAAAGCCTGTGTGTACTCCGGGAGTTGGTGATGGACAGGGAGGCCTGGCGTGCTGTGATTCATGGGGTTGCAAAGAGTCGGACACGACTGAACAACTGAACTGAACTGATATATATGTGTATATATATATATATATATATCTGTACACACACACACTCACACATACATACACACACACACTCTCACACACACTCATACACTTACACACAATGTGTGTGTGTGTGTGTGTGTATGTTGTATGTTCTGTCACTCAGTCGTGACCTCGTGGACTGTAGCCCACCAGGTTTCTCTGTCCATGGGATTTCCCAGGCAAGAATACCTGAATGGGTTGCTATTTTTCTCTTCTGTGTCTCCTGCATTGGTAGGCAGACTCTTTACCACTAGCACCACCTGGAAAGCCTGTGTGTACTCCGGGAGTTGGTGATGGACAGGGAGGCCTGGCGTGCTGTGATTCATGGGGTTGCAAAGAGTCGGACACGACTGAACAACTGAACTGAACTGATATATATATACACACACACACACACACATACATACACACGCAAATAGAGCAAAAGGTTGGAGAAAGCTTTTAGATAATCATGCAAGCTGTTGAGTATTTTTAATGTCGTGCCTAGAAGTATGTGGAGTGTGGTAGTGACTGAGTCTGTCGTACTACTTTTTCAAAATCCTAATTTTTAACTGTTACAAGAATGTGCAGTATACCAGTTTTGCCATCTTTGTTTTTCCATTTATTTTTCTGGTCAATCTGTTCTTTGGCATGCACGAAGTTAACTCTCTTTATTTCTCCAGCTCGCATCAGCGCCTTCCCCTCCCGCAGGTAGTACATTACTGCCCAGCCCACACTGTGTGGGTGCTTTCAATGTGCAGGATGCATGAGTGGGTCATTCCAGGACCTCTGGACATTTGGAAGCAGCTGGATGCTGTTCAGTGTCTTATTTTCCATGCAAATGAATGGAATCATATAAATCAGCCAAATTTGGTTAGTGTTGAAAGCCTTTTCTGAGTTTCTGAGTCATAAAATGACAGACAGATGTCACTTACTATAATCTGGTGAGTTTTGAAGGTAAACAGTGATAGAAGGAGTATTTTGAATGGACATGGTTTCTCAAGCAATTTGTAGTTTATATTCTAGCTGTACTAAAGTTTCTGTCTTATAACTTATGCTGTTAAATCTACGTCCTGTCTCTAGAAATGTTGCCATTTTAGATGTGAAAGAAAGAAAAGTGAAGTCACTCAGTCATGTCCAACTCTTTGTGACCCCATGGATTGTAGCCTGTCAGGCTCCTCCATCCATGGGATTTTCAAGGCAAGAATACTGGAGTGGGTTACCATACCCTCCTCCAGGGGATCGTCCTGACCCAGGGGAAGATCCACTTTAGATAGGAGAACCAGATCTTGAACTATGGTTTAGGTAATGAAATTTCTTGCAGAGCAGTAAAATTTATTTAATAATAATAGAAACATAAAATTCACCATATTACATCAGCTGTCACTTTGTGTCATTAATCTAAGAATAATGTTTAATCAGATATTTTGAACTATTCAATTTGGAACATTTAATAGGCTATTTTTATAATTATTTTCTTAAATATGCCTGATGGAGAAACACTAGAGAAGATTCAAAAGCAGTTTGCCTAAATAGGATATAAATAAAATGCTTCCCTAATAGCTCAGTTGGTAAAGAATCCTCCTGCAATGAAGGCGACCTCTATTTGATTCCTGGGTCGGGAAGATCTGCTGGAGAAGGGATAGGTACTCACTCCAGGACTCTTGGGCTTCCATTGTGGTTCAGCTGGTAAAGAATCTGCCTGCAATGTGGGAGACCTGGGTTCGATCCCTGGGTTGAGAAGATTCCCTGGAGAAGGAAAAGGCTACCCACTTCAGTATTCTGGCCTGGACAGTTCCAGGGACTGTAAAGTCCATGGGGTTGCAAAGAGTCAGACAGGACTGAGCAACTTTCACTTTCACTATGGACTGTAGCCAGGCAGGCTCCTCTGTCCATGGAATTTTCCTGGCAAGAGTACTGGAGTGGGTTGCCATTCCCTTCTCCAGGGGATCTTCCTGATGCAAGGACTGACCCAGGATCTCCTGAGGCTTCTGCATTGCGGGCGGGTTCTTTACTGCTGAGCCACTATGCCTAGGTAGCACATTAAATCATCAAAATCCCGAGAAATGATGCTGATTGTTACTCCCAGGCCTGGAAACATTTTCCTTAATTGCCTTAACTTCCAGGACATCAAACAACTACCACAGAGGGAAGAAAAGAGAAATATTAGGGAGAAAAGGTGCAGGAAGAGAGCATAAATTCTTCATGAAAGAGTCCATTAGACTGTAATCCTAGGAAAATGTCATCGATTTGACAGCTCCCAGTGTGCGCATCTGCGGCCAAACCTGAAGCTGGAACAAAATGAAGCTTTTCTTTTTTCTTTCATTTCCTGTGTCTGTATATGTACAGTGGAATAAAAGAGTATGAGTGTGTGACTTCTGGTAGTTCAAAAATAATTTTTAAAACCTTGCAGCTTCATCTTTAATCCATTTTTAAGAGAAAAAGCATATTTTAAATTCCCTTAGATTTTAAATTATGCATCTCATTTTTTCATGTTCCAAGCTTTTCATGTTTGTGTATATGCTAATGAGAGGCCTAATTGCAGATAATTTGCCTCGATCTTTCCCCAGATGCTAGTTGCTGAAGTGAGAAACATTGTAAATTCTGAGTTTGGCTTTACACTCTTATTAGAAAGGGTTAGTTCATTCATCCATTTAGAAAGCATTTATTGAGCACGTACTACATACTGGCTTTTCTCACTCTGTCAAACTGGAACCTCCAATTGGAGTTCTCCAACCACATTCATTGTGAATCTCTGTCTTGGCCCAATGAGATCAGAATCTCAGGCCTGGATTTTGGGAAGCCAGGAGTTCAACAAAGTCCACGTGATTCTTAATTTTCTCACTTTATTCTTTTTTTTTTTTTTTAGTTTTATTAAAAAGTAAGTTTATATAGGTTTAAGGTACACAGCGTGATGGTTTGAATTATATATATTGTGAAATGATCACCACAATAGGTTTAGATAATACCCATTATCTTTGTTGTTGTCGTGTCGAACTCTGTGTGATGCCATGGACTGTAGCACACCAGGCTTCCCTGTCCTTCAATAACACCAGGAGCATGCACAAACCGACGGCCATCGAGTCGCATATGCCATCCAACCATCTCATCTTCTGTCATCCCCTTCTCCTCCCGCCTTCAATCTTTCCCAGCATCAGTATGTTTTCTGTTGAGTCAGCACTTTGCATCAAGTGGCCAAAGTACTGGAGCTTCAGCATCAGCATCAGTCCTTCCAATAAATATTCAGGGTCAATTTCCTTTAGGGTTGACTGGTTTGATCTCCTTGCTAACTAGCGACTCTCAAGAATCTTCTCCAACACCACAGTTCAAAAGCATCAATTCTTCGGTGTTCAGCTTTCTTTATGGCTCAGCTCTCACATCTGTGTATGACTACTGGAAAAGCCATAGCTTTGACTAGATGGAACTTTGTCAGAAAAGTGAATTCTCTGCTTTTTAATATGATGTCTAGGCTTGTCATTCAATTCAGACTTAAATTGAAGAAAGTAGGGAAAACCACTAGACCATTCAGGTATGACCTAAACCAAATCCCTTAAGATTATACAGCGGAAGTGAAAAATAGATTTAAGGGACTAGATCTGATAGATAGAGTGCCTGATGAACTATGGACGAAGGTTCGTGGCATTGTACAGGAGACAAGAATCAAGACCATCCCCATGGAAGAGAAATGCAAAAAAGCAAAGTGGCTCTCTGGGGAGGCCTTACAAATAGCTGTGAAAAGAAGAGAAGTGAAAAGCTAAGGAGAAAAGGAAAGATATAAGCATCTTAATGCAGAGTTCCAAAGAAGAGCAAGAAGAGATAAGAAAGCCTTCCTCAGCGATCAGTGCAAAGAAATAGAGGAAAATAACAGAATGGGAAAGACTAGAGATCTCTTCAAGAAAATTAGAGAGACCAAGGGAATATTTCGAGCCCAAAGATGGACTCGATAAAGGACAGAAATGGTATGGACCTAACAGAAGCAGAAGATATTAAGAAGAGGTGGCAAGAATACACAGAAGAACTGTACAAAAAAGATCTTCACGACCAAGATAATGACGATGGTGTGATCACTCACCTAGAGCCAGACATCCTGGAATGTGAAGTCAAGTGGTTCTTAGAAAGCATCACTATGAACAAAGCTAGTGACGGTGATTGAATTCCAGTTGAGCTATTTCAAATCCTGAAAGATGATGCTGTGAAAGTGTTGCACTCAATATGCCAGCAAATTTGGAAAACTCAGCAGTGGCCACAGGACTGGAAAAGGTCAGTTTACATTCCAATCCCGAAGAAAGGCAATGCCAAAGAATGCTCAAACTACTGCACAATTGCACTCATCTCACAAGCTAGTAAAGTAATGCTCAAAATTCTCCAAGCCAGGCTTCAGCAATACGTGAACCGTGAAATCCCAGATGTTCAAGCTGGTTTTAGAAAAGGCAGAGGAACCAGAGATCAAATTGCCAGCATCTGCTGGATCATGGAAAAAGCAAGAGAGTTCCAGAAAAACATCTATTTCTGCTTTATTGACTATGCCAAAGCCTTTGACTGTGTGGATCACAATAAACTGTGGAAAATTCTGAGAGAGATGGGAATACCAGACCACCTAACCTGCCTCTTGAGAAATCTGTATGCAGGTCAGGAAGCAACAGTTAGAACTGGACATGGAACAACAGACTGGTTCCAAATAAGAAAAGGAGTATGTCAAGGCTGTATATTGTCACCCTGCTTATTTAACTTCTATGCAGAGTACATCATGAGAAACGCTGGGCTGGAAGAAGCACAAGCTGGAATCAAGATTGCCAGGAGAAATATCAATAACCTCAGATATGCAGACGGCATTTCTGCCACCCTTATGGCAGAAAGTGAAGAGGAACTAAAAAGCCTCTTGATGAAAGTGAAAGAGGAGAGTGAAAAAGTTGGCTTAAAGCTCAACATTCAGAAAACGAAGATCATGGCATCCTGTCCCATCAGTTCAGTTCAGTTCAGTCTCTGTCATGTCCAATTCTTTGCGACCCCATGAATCACAGCACTCCAGGCCTCCCTGTCCATCACCAACTCCTGGAGTTTACTCAGACTTGCGTCCATCAAGTCAGTGATCCAGCCATCTCATCCTCGGTCGTCCCCTCTCCTCCTGCCCCCAATCCCTCCCAGCATCAAAGTCTTTTCAAATGAGTCAACTCTTCACATCAGGTGGCCAAAGTATTGGAGTTTCAGCTTCAGCATCAGTCCTTCCAATGAATATTCAGTACTGATTTCCTCTAGGATGGACTGTTTGGATCTCCTTGCAGTCCAAGGGACTCTCAAGAGTCTTCTCCAACACCACAATTCAAAAGCATCAATTCTTTGGCTCTCAGCTTTCTTTATAGTCCAAATCTCACATCCATACATGACTACTGGAAAAACCATAGCCTTGACTAGACGGACATTTGTTGGCAAAGTAATGTCTCTGCTTTTTAATATGCTGTCTACGTTGGTCATAGCAGGCGTCTTTCAATTTCATGGCTGCAGTCACTATCTGCAGTGATTCTCGAGCCCAAAATAATACAGTCTGTCACTGCTTCCACTGTTTCCCTGTCTATTAGTCATGAACTGATGGGAACAGATGCCATGATTTTAGTTTCTGAATGTTGAGTTTTAAGCCAACTTTTTCACTCTCCTCTTTCACTTTCATCAAGAGTCTCTTTAGTTTTTTCTTCACTTTCTGCCATAGGGGTGGTGTCGTCTGCATATCTGAGGTTATTGATATTTCTCCCGGCAATCTTGATTCCAGCTTATGCTTCATCCAGCCCAGGGTTTCTCATGATGCACTCTGCATATAAGTTAAATAATCAGCATGACAGTATACAGCCTTGACATACTCTTTTCCTGATTTGGAACCAGTCTGTTGTTCCATGTCCAGTTCTAACTGTTGCTTCCTTATCTACATACAGATTTCTCAAGAGCCTGGTCAGATGGTTTGGTGTTCCCATCTCTTTCAGAATTTTCCACAATTTATTGTGATCCACACAGTCAAAGACTTTGGCATAGTCAATAAAGCAGAAATAGATGTTTTTCTGGAAGTCTCTTGCTTTTTGATAATCCAATGGGTGTTGGCAATTTGATTTCTGGTTCCTCTGCCTTTTCTAAAACCAGCATGAACATTTGGAGTCTCACGGTTCATGTACTGTTGAAGTCTGGCTTGGAGAATTTTGAACATTACTAGCATGTGAGATGAGTGCAAATGTGCTGTAGTTTGAGCATTCTTTGGCATTGCCTTTCTTTGGAACTGGAATGAAAACTGACCTTTTCCAGTCCTGTGGCCACTGCTGAGTTTTCCAAATTTTCTGGCATGTTGAGTGCAGCACTTTCACAGCATCATCTTTTAGAATTTGAAATAGGTCAACTGAAATTCCATCACCTCCACTAGGCTTGTTCATAGTGAAGCTTCCTAAGGCCCACTTGACTTCACATTCCAGGATGTCTGGCTCTAGGTGAGTGATCACACCATTGTGATTTTCTGGGTCATGAAGATCTTTTTTGTATAGTTCTGTGTATTCTTGCCACCTCTTCTTAATATTTTCTGCTTCTTTTTGTTAGATCCATACTATTTCTATCCTTTATTGAGCCCATCTTTGCATGAAATGTTCCCTTGGTATCTTTAATTTTCATGAAGATATCGCTAGACTTTCCCATTCTGTTGTTTTCCTCTATTTCTTTGCCCTGATCTCTGAGGAGGGCTTTCTTATCTCTTCTTGCTATTCTTTGGAACTCTGCATTCAAATGGGTACATCTTTCCTTTTCTCCTTTGCTTTTTGCTTCTCTTCTTTTCACAATTATTTGTAAGGCCTCCTCAGACAGCCATTTTGCTTTTTTGCATTTCTTTTTCTTGGGGATGGTCTTGATTTCTTCCTCTTGTACAATGCCCATAGTTCATCAGGCACTCTGTCTATCAGATCTAATCCTTTGAATCTATTTGTTACTTCCACTGTATATTCGTAAGGGATTTGATTTAGGTCATACCTTAAGGGTCTAGTAGTTTTCCCTACTTTCTTCAATTTAAGTCTGAACTGCTCAATAAGGAGTTCATGATCTGAGCCACAGTCAGCTCCTGGTCTTGTTTTTGTTGACTGTATAGAGCTTCCCCATCTTTGTCTGCAAAGAATATAATCAATCTGATTTCAGTGTTGACCATCTGGTGATGTCCGTGTGTAGAGTCTTCTCTTGTGTTGTTGGAAGAGGGCGTTTGTTATGACCAGTGCGTTCTCTTGGCAAAACTTTATTGCCTTTGCCCTGCTTCATTCTGTATTCCAAGCCCAAATTTGCCTTTTACTCCAGGTAACTCTTGACTTCCTACTTTTGCATTCCAATCCCCTATAATGAAAATGACATCTTTTTTGGGTGTTAGTTTTAGAAGGTCTTGTAGATCTTCATAGAACCTTTCAACTTCAGCTTCTTCAGCATTACTAGTTGGGGCATAGACTTGGATTAATGTGATATTGAATGGTTTGCCTTGGAAACGAACAGAGATTATTCTGTCGTTTTTGAGATTGCATCCAAGTACTGCATTTAGAACTCTTTTGTAGACTGTGATTACTACTGCATTTCTTCTAAGGGATTCTTGCCCACAGTGGTACATATAATGGTCATCTGAGTTAAATTAACCCATTTCAGTCCATTTTAGTTCTCTGATTCCTAAAATGTTGACATTCACTCTTGCCATCACCTGTTTGACCACTTCCAATTTGCCTTGATTCATGGACCTAACATTCCAGGTTCCTATGCAATATTGCTCTTTGCAGCATTGGACTTTTCTTCTATCACTAGTCACATCCACAACTGGGTGTTGTTTTTGCTTTAGCTCCATCTTTTCATTCTTTCTGGAGTTCTTTCTCCACTGATCCCCAGGAACATATTGGGCATCTACCCACCTGGAGAGTTTATTTTCACTGTTGTATCTTTCTGCCTTTTCATACTGTTCATGGGGCTCTCAAGGCAAGAATACTGAAGTGGTTTGCCATTCCTGTCTCCAGTGGACCACATTTTGTCAGAACTCTCCACCATGACTTGCCCATCTTGTGTGGCCCTACACGGCATGGCTCATAGTTTCATTGAGTTAGACAAGGCTGTGGTCCATGTAATCAGATTGGCTAGTTTTCTGTGATTGTGGTTTTCAGTCTATCTGCCCTCTGATAGAGAAGGATAAGATGCTTATGAAAGCTTCCGGATGGGATAGACTGACCAACAGGGATACTGGGTCTTGTTCTAATGGGTAGGGCCATTCTCAGTAAATCTTAATCCAATTTTCTGTTGATGAGTGGAGCTGTGTTCCCTCTGTATTTACCTGGGACCAAACTATGGTGGAGGTAATGAAGATAATGGTGACTTCTTTCAAAAGGTCCCATGCAGGTACTGCTACACTCATTGCCCCCAACCCTGCAGCAGGCCACCACTGACCCATGCTTCTGCTGGAGACTTCTGGACACTCCCAAGCAAGTCTGTGTCAGCCTCTTGTTGGGTCACTGCTCCTTTCTCCTGGGTCCTGGTGCACACACGTTTCTGTTGTGCCCTCCAAGAGTCTATTTCACAGTCCTATGTATGTTCTGGCAGCTCTATGGTGGCGATAATGGTGACCTCCTCCAAGAGGGCTTATGCCATACCCAAGTCTGCTGCACCCAGCGCCCCTGTCCCTGTGGCAGTCCACTGCTGACCTCTACCTCCACAGGAGACACTCAAACACAGTTCTGTCTCAGTCTCTGTGGGGTCCCTGCATCCTCGTGCACACAAAGTTTGTTTGAGCCCTCTGAGTGTCTCTGGCGGGAATGGGGTTTGATATGTGAATTCGCCCCTCCTACTGTCTTGCTGGAGCTTCTCCTTTGCCCTTGGGTGTGGGATCATTAAGATTTTTTTGTATAGCTCTGTGTATTCTTGCCATCCATCTTCTTATATGGATACAATTGTGAAATGAAATGTTTTCTGCTTTATGCTCTACCAGTAAACAGTTCTTTTCCCAATGCAAGTTTCTGAGCCCTGGTAAAGCAAAGATAGCTGTCTGGAAGCCATTAGCTCTTTCCTTCTAAGTAAGCACTCAGGAGCTGGGGGCGTTGGGAAGGATGTAAGAGGAACAGTAATCTTTTAACATTCAGATTACCTGACCCTTCCTGCAAACTACTATATAGCCTGACTCCTCCCCTGCCTCCTTTAAGCCAGCTCTCTTGTGGTCACCTGAGATACTGTCTCCCAGGCTGCAGTCCTAAGATTCCCAAAAGTTCTCCTTGGGATGAGCAGTCATAGGATCTACTTTCTCAACATGTTTCCTATACATCACACAGCAGTTGTAAGTATTTAGTCATCATGTTGTGTTTACACCCCTAGGACTTATTTATCTTCCAGCTGGAAGTTTGTACCTTTTGACCACCTTCCTCTGACCCCTCCCCACAATGAGCCTCATGTTCACTGTAGAGCAGATGTGGATGAAGTGGACCATATGTCAGGTCAGCTCATGCTGTAACAACAAAATAGGACAGAGTAGGTGGTTTAAACAACAGAAATTTGTTTTCTCACTGTCATGGAGGCTGGAAGTCCAAGATCAAGGTGTGGGCTGGGTTGGTTTCTCCTGAGACCTTCTCCTTGGCTTCTCACTTCACCATCACATGGTCTTTCATCTGTGAGTGCACCACTGGCATCTCTCCATATGTCCGTATTTCCTCTTCTTATTAGGACAGAAGTCAGAATGTGTTGGGACCCACTCTAACAGCCCTATTTTAACTCAATTACCTCTTTGAATATCCCAGCTGCAGTCACATTCTGAAGTACTGAGAGGGGATAGAAATGGAGAGGAGTGAAAAAATTCAGCCTGTAACAGGGCATAAGAGCCCACCTTTGGCTGCAATAGGCCAGTTAACTGAGGCTCAGCCATTCCGAGCCAGTGTTTCCCAGTCTGCTCTGTTAAAGCTTCAGGGGTTCTGTGAGTATAATTTTCTCGCTTTAAATCATCACAGCTCAGTTAAGGCTCTGAGAAGTCCTCCAAAAGGGACTAGTGTAGCTGAATCTAATCCAGGGTATCCCAAGATTATTGAATCATGGTGCTCCAATATTTGCAAAATCCTAAACAAAGTGAAACAAGAGGTCAGGGTCATGAAGAAAGGCCACCCAAGTGAGTTACAAGTGGGACTGACAACTTGCTTGACCAAGTTCAAGATATTGGAACATATTAAGTGTCTACTACTTGCCTACTAGTTGCAGGCAGTAGCTATCATGCAAATCCAACTCACACCAACATGGCCTGCATCCAGGAACAGCTATACTCTATTACACACCATAGTTTCTCCCTCCATCCACCCATCTATCCATCCACTTGTTGTTCAGTGGCTAAATCATGTCCAACTCTTGGATGCCCCAAGGACTTCAACAGGCCAGGCTCCCCTGTGCTTCACTATGTCCTGGAGTGTGCTCACATTCATGTCCTTTGAGTCAGTGGTGCTATCTAAACATCTCATCCTCTGTCTCACCCTTCACCTTTTCCCCTCAGTCTTGCCCAGCATCAGGGTCTTTTCCAATAAGTCAGCTCTTCACATCAGGTGGCTAAAGTATTGGAGCTTCAGCGTCAGTCCTTCAGTGAATATTCAGGGTTGATTTGCTTTAGGATGGGGCTTCCCTTGTAGCTCAGCTGGTAAAGAACCCTCCTGCAAAGTGAGGGACCTGGGTTTGATCCCTGGGTTGGGAAGATCCCCCAGAGAAGGGAAAGGCTACCCACTCCAGTATTCTGACCTGGAGAATTCCATGGACTGGGCTTGATCTCCTTGCAGTCCAAGAGACTCTCACGAGTCTACTGCAGCACCACAGTTCAAAAGCATCAATTCTTCAGTACGCAGCTTTCTTTATAGTCCAACTCTGACATCCATACATGACTACTGGAAAACCTATAGCTTTGGCTATAGAGACTGTTGGCAAAGTGATGTCTATGCTTTTTAATATGCTGTCTAGGTTTGTCATATCTTTCCTTCCAAAGAACAAGTGTCTTTTAATTTCATGCCTGCAGTCACCATCCACAGGGATTTTGGAGCCCAAGGAAACAATATCTGTCACTGCTTCCTCATTTCCCCCTTCCTATTTGCTTCCAAATGATGAGACTAGATCCCATGATCTTAGTTTTTGGAATGTTGAGTTTTAAGCCAACTTATCCACTCTTGTCTTTCACTCTCATAAAGAGGCTCTTTAGTTCCTCTTCACTTTCTGCCGTTAGAGTGTTGTCATCTGCATATCCGTTCAGTTCAGTCTTTCAGTTGTGTCTGACTCTTTGCAACCCTATGAACTGCAGCACACCAGGCTTCCCTGTCCATCGCCAACTCCCAGAGCCTGCTCAAACTCATGTCCCTCGAGTCAGTGATGCCATCTAACTATCTTCTCTGTTGTTCCCTTCTCCTCCTGCCTTTAATCTTTCCCAGCATCATAGTCTTTTCCAGTGAAAAGACTTTGGCCACTGCATCAGGTGGCCAAAGTTTTGGAGCTTCAGCTTCAAGTATCAGTCCTTCCAATGAATATTCAGGACTGATTTCATTTAGGATTGACTGATTTGATCTCCTTGCTGTCCAAGGGGTTGTTGATATTTCTTCTGGCAATCTTGATTCCAGCTTGTGATTCATTCAACCTGGCATTTCACATGATGTACTCTGCATAGAATTTAAATAAGCAGGGTGACAAAATATAGCCTTGATGTACTCCTTTCCCAATTTAGGAGTTCCATGTCCAGTTCTAACTGTTCCTTCTTGATCTGCCCACAGATTTCTCAGGAGGCAGGTCAGGTGGCCTTGTATGCCCATCTCTTTAAGAATTTTCCAGTTTTGTTGCACACAGTCAAAGGCTTTAGTTTAGTCAATGAAGCAGACTTAGATGCCTTTCTGGAACTCTCTTGCTTTTTTTATGGTCCAACAGATGTTGGCAATTTGGTCTCTGGTTCCTCTGCCTTTTCTAAATCCAGCTTGTATACCCAGCAATTCGTGTTCCCCATACTGTTGAAGTCTAGCTTGAAATATTTTGAGCATTACCTTGCTAGCATGTGAAATGAGTGAAGTTGTATGGTAGTTTGAACATTCTTTGCCATTGCCCTTCTTTGGGATTGGAGTGAAAAGTGACCTTTTCCAGTCCCGTGGCCACTGCTGAGTTTTCCAAATTTGCTGGCATATTAAGTGCAGCACTTTAACACCATCATCTTTTATTATCTGAAACAGCTCAGCTGGAATTCCATCACCTCCTTCTGTATCCATCCAGTGGAATGCACTTTATTGTACTCCTGAATCTATGCTCTGTGCTAGAACACAACAGAGCCTAGTCTCTGCAGTCTTGGAGTCCCGATTCTGTTCTTTCCCACACACTCTGGACCTCTCATCAGGTAATGAAGGAAAGAGAGAAAGTGCACACTGACTAATACACATGGAGTTTCATGCAGCACCTCCCCTCGTGTGTTGTTAAGAGTGGATACCTCACGTGAGGACAGGCTTTCTCCTCCCCAAGTTGTGGGGTTTCTTGTCCCTGTTTTCTCCTTACATGAGTGCAATGAAGCAGTCAGGATTGTCTGATTATATTTCTTTGTAAAAGTAGAAATGCTTTCCTAAATTTCCTTTTTCATCCTATTAAAAAATGTAAAAGTTCTTAGTGGCTTATCTAGTATTTGCATCACTCTCTGGTGTGTGTGTGTGTGTGTCTGGTATGAGGGGCATGTATTTTGTGGTGGGGGGGTGTATTTGTGTGTTTGTATGTTTCGGGGTGTATTTGTGTTTGTATATGTAGGGAGCATATTTGTGTGTTTGTATGTGTGTGGTGTGTGTGTGTCTGCATATGCTTTGTGTGGTGTGTGTATATGGTGTGTGGTAGGTGTATGATGTGTATGTGATGTGTGTGTGTATGTAGTGTGTGTGGTACATATGTGGGGTGTATTTTGTGCAGTGTGTATGGAGTGTCTATGGTGTGTGTGTGGTGTGTGGTATATGGTATATTGCATATGTGTGCGTATATATATGGTGTGTGATGTTTGTGTGGTAAGTGTGTGGTGTGTGTGCAGTGTGTATATGATATATGGTATATGTGTGGTGTGTGTATATGTGTGTGTGTGGTACGTGTATATCTGATGTGTGTGTGCTATGTTTGCATGTGCAGATATGTATATGGTGTATGTGTGTGATGTGTATGTGTGGTGTGTGGTATGTGTGTATGGTGTGTTTGCATGTCTGCTGTGTATATGTGTGGTATGTGGAGTGAGTATATGGTATGTGTTATGTGTGTGGTGTGTATATGGTGTGTGTGTCTGCATGTGGTGTGTGTATATGGTATGTGATGTGTATGTGTGTGTGGTAAGTGTGTGGTGTGTGTATATGGTATATGTGTGGTATGCAGATGGTGGTGTGTCTGTGTGTGGTATATGTGTTTGTATATGGTCTGTGGTATATGTGTGGGTTCAGTTCAGTCGCTCAGTCGTGTCCGACTCTTTGCGACCCCATGAATCGCAGCACGCCAGGCCTCCCTGTTCATCACCATCTCTCGGAGTTCACTCAG
>SJYT01056541.1:97896-139263 GCA_006410635.1 Cephalophus harveyi
TTCCACTGTATAATCATAAGGGATTTGATTTAGGTCATACCTGAATGGTCTAGTGGTTTTCCCTACTTTCTTCAATTTGAGTCTGAATTTGGTAATAAGGAGTTCATGATCTGAGCCACAGTCAGCTCCTGGTCTTGTTTTTGTTGACTGTATAGAGCTTCTCCATCTTTGGCTGCAAAGAATATAATCAATCTGATTTTGGTGTTGACCATCTGGTGATGTCCATGTGTAGAGTCTTCTCTTGTGTTGTTGAAAGAGGGTGTTTGCTATGACCAGTGCAATCTCTTGGCAAAACTATTAGCCTTTGCCCTGCTTCATTCCGCATTCCAAAGCCAAATTTGCCTGTTACTCCAGGTGTTTCTTGACTTCCTACTTTTGCATTCCAGTCCCCTGTAATGAAAAGGACATCTTTTGGGGGTGTTAGTTCTAAAAGGTCTTGTAGGTCTTCATAGAACCGTTCAACTTCAGCTTCTTCAGTGTTACTTCTTGGGGTATAGACTTGGATAACTGTGATATTGAATGGTTTGCCTTAAAGATGAACAGAGATCATTCTGTCATTTTTGAGATTGCATCCAAGTACTGCAGTTTGGACTCTTCTGTTGACCATGATGGCTACTCCATTTCTTCTGAGGGATTCTTGCCCACAGTAGTAGATATAATGGTCATCTGAGTTAAATTCACCCATTCCAGTCCATTTTAGTTCACTGATTCCTAGAATGTTCATGTTCACTCTGCCATCTCCTGTTTGACCACTTCCAATTTGCCTTGATTCATGGACCTCACATTCCAGATTCCTATTTCTTTACAGCATTGGACGTTGCTTCTATCACCAGTCACATCCACAGCTGGGTATTGTTTTTGCTTTGGCTCCATCCTTCATTCTTTCTGGACTTATTTCTCCACTGATCTCCAGTAGCGTGTTGGACACCTACTGACCTGGGGAGTTCCTCTTTCAGTATCCTGTCATTTTGCCTTTTCATACTGTTCATGGGGTTCTCAAGGCAAGAATGCTGAAGAGGTTTGCCATTCCCTTCTCCAGTGGACCACATTCTGTCAGACCTCTCCACCATGATCCGCCCATTTTGCGTTGCCCCACGGGCATGGCTTAGTTTCATTGAGTTAGACAAGGCTGTGATCCTAGTGTGATTAGACTGAATAGTTTTCTGTGAGTATGGTTTCAGTGTTTCTGCCCTCTGATGCTCTCTTGCAACACCTACCATCTTACTTGGGTTTCTCCTACCTTGGGCGTGGGGTATCTCGTCACGGCTGCTCCAGCAAAGCACAGCCGCTGCTCCTTACCTTGGACTCGGAGTATCTCCTCACTGCCGCCCTTCCTGACCTTCAGCGTGGGATAGCTCCTCTAGGCCCTCCTGCTGGGGACATGTTACTTAAGGTAGATATTCAGATAAGACAGGTCTGAAGAAAGATTTCATGTCTCTGAGCCTTATTCATCCTGTTCCTGCGTGTTCTTTTGCCAGAAGCTAACTGAGAGTCAGTCCTCTTTTATTTCACTGTAGCCCAATGATACAGGCAAGGACAATGTTCTATGCTAGCAAAGTGGGAAATGAGTGGCTAAGGGGTGATGTGGGGTCCCGGCAGGGAGGTGATGAACCCAGGGTCCCAGCAGAATGCTAATGTATGTTATGGGCCTAGGCAGGCAGCCCTGGTGAGGTAAATCGGAGCGTGTATGTATGTTCAGAATTTGGGGCCCCCAGATCGCGCTTGAGGCCTAGCTCCACTTACTGGAAAATAAACAAGTCTTCCAAGAGTGAGCTCATTTGAAAAATCTTGTGCTTTAAAAGATTCTTCCTGGAGACCACCTCCTGGACTGTGGCATGAACGATAAGCTTCACTCTCTAATCAGATCTGGTGAGCTTCTGGTGGCCTAGAATTTCTAGTGCTGATGTCTTCAACAGCAACAAAACAAAAACAAAATTACCCACTCTCCCCAGGCTAGTGTTTTCTCATGACCACATATTTACATACTAAAGTGTATTCTGGAGGAGGAGGAAGATGAAAAAATGATTGCAGAGTTCACCCTTTGAATCTGCAGCTGCTTTCAAAAGGCCCCTGCTTCAAAGGTGGGTCCTCTGCGTCCTTCTGTTTGCAAAACCACATGTAGGCACTCTATTTATTTAGTCTCTTATGTGAAAAGAAGCTTTCCTTCTGCCTTAGAAGAAGCTCATTACAGACAGATTTCACCTTTCTGTTGGAAAAGATGTCTCCTTGAAATGAAAATGTATGAATGTTAGATCCAGAGCGTGTAGCTTCCGGGCTCTCCTTTTGATCCAGTTCCGAACGCATTTGTTAAAAAGCCACTTTATTGATTTTTTTAAGCTGCTTTTTGCCCTGTTTGGAGCATTTTTACATATGCACATCACAATTTTTGCTACATCAAAATGCTTAATAAGTTCAATGCACTCACGAAATAGCATACAAAACAAAGAGACTTTTCTCTATAAAGATTTCTGCCACTTAACCTCCAGTATGAAAGTTGTTTTTAATGTGCTCCCTCTGAATTGCTTCAGAATATTTTATGCAGTCTTCAGTGAGAGAGCCAGCCCAGGTCCATCTTCAGATCTCCTTTTCAGAAAGCAGTGTACTGTGGATAAAGGGGAATTTGACAGAGCAAGTGTAGGCATCTGATATCCATTCTGTGGGATAAAAATCAGTTTACTTCAATTATTCATTTAATTGGTTACATCTGTGGGTGGCACTTCATTGTTGTTCACTCACTAAGTTGTGTTTGACTCTTTACAACCCCATGGATTATAGACCGCCAGGCTCCTCTGTTCTCCACTATCTCCCACAGTCTGCTCAAATTCATGTCCATTGAGTCTGTGAAGCTAGCTAACTATCATATCTTCTGCTGCCCCCTTCTCCTTTTGCTTTCAGTCTTTCCCAGCATCAGGGTCTTTTCCAGTGACTTGGCTCTTCAAATCAGGTGGCCCAAGTATTGGAGCTTCAGCATCAGTCCTTTTAATGAATATTCAGGGTTGATTTCCTTTAGGATTGACTGGTTTGATCTCCTTGCTGTCCAAGGGACTCTCAAGAGTCTTCTCCAGCACCACAATTCAAAAGCATCAGTGCTTCAGCCTTCTTTATGGTCCAACTCTCGCATCCATATGAAAAACCATAGCTTTGACTATGAAGACCTTTTTTGGCAATGTGATGTCTGCTTTTTAATACTCTGTCTCGGTTTCTCACAGCTTTCCTTCTAAGCAGCAAGCATCTTTTAATTGCATACAAGTCATTTTATTTCAATTATTCATTAAATTGGTTACTTTTGTGTGTGGCACTAGCTTCCAGAAAAGTGTTGACAGTATTTAATGTACATGAAGATAGCTATTAATTTAATAATAAATGGAAATTTAGCCAGGTAACTAAGGTTCTTTACTAGGTCCAATTATAATACAAGGAGTAAGCACATTGTAACCTTTAATGTTGGCTTTTTTTTTTTTTCTTTTCTTTTCCTTTTTTGGTATTGGATACATACAAGTCAGTGTTAAGTGCTTTTAATTCTAACAAATATTTCCTGAGGACAGGTGTTGAGCCAGCTCAATCAAAAGGCAAAGCTGGGTTTGTTCTAGTCCTGACTTCAAGTCACAGGAAGCCCAAAGGCACCCAGTGTGGGCTGCTCCAGGAACCTTCAAATATCCTTAGGGTTAGGGACTTTTCTGTTAGAAGACCCCTCATGCAGATATAAAAATGAGCATATGCTGAAGATTTCATGTAGCTTACTCCGTGAGGGAGCTGAAAAGATGTTGTGACCATTTTAAAAGAGAAACATTTGAAACAGAAACATTTATCCATCAGGGATATTGAAATACATATGTGAATGGGAGCAGAACTGGCTTTTCCTTGGGGAGTCAGGAGTGGGGAGAGGCATCATTAAACCCCTACCAAATGGGGCAGAATTTGTATGAATATCAGTTACCTGCAAACTACAGAATTGTTGCTTAAAGACAATGACGTCCAGAATCAGATCATCTCTGCAGGTCTCTACAGTTTTCTACTGAAGTACACATGTTTTTCCACACCTCCAGCAGAGTGGCTGACACACAAACGCCATTATTTTATTTTATTTTATTTACTTTAAAGGTGGGAAATCATCCTCATGTAGGGGACCAAGTGAAGGTCAAGGGGTAAGAAGTGAGAAGGAAGGTGATGACTGTGGGTTCCCAGTGGAGTTTGTGGGAACATACATGAACTTTAGACTAAATTAAGCTATTGAGTATTTAAAAATCCTAGTCCTGTTTAGAGATCTTTTTCATGGTGGTGGTAAGTGACATATGAAGTGACTTTCCAATTTCTTACACTTTCCCCTTCCTGTTCTATTTTTGTGGCTGATCCGTGGCTCCACGCAGTGCCAGCCCTGACTCCCTTCCCAGTTCTTCTCTTTGTGCATCAGACTCTGCATTAAAGCAGTTCTTTAAAACATTTGGAGCCATCTCTGTGTCCTGTGTGTGTGTGTGTTAGTTGCTCAGTTGTGTCTGATTCTTTGCAACTCCATGGACTGTAGACCTCCAGGCTCCTCTATCCATAAGATTCTCCAGGCAAGAATACTAGAGTGGGTAGCCATTCCCTTCTCCAGGGATCTTCCTGACCCAGGGATCGAACCAAGGTCTTCTGCATCTCAGGCAGATTCTTTACCAGCTGAGCCACTAGGGAAGTCCCTCTATGTACTACCTCCAAATAAATTTACCAAATACACTTAATGCAAAAGCAAGATGGAGACGGATACTTGGTAAGGGAGGAGTCTGGAAAGTTGAGCTCTGGTGGAAACCATAACTCCCCTCTCCCCCAGCCCATGACTGGACTCGTTCCAGTGAACACCTGCCCCTCCTGGTCAGCAAAACCCAGCATACAGGAAACAGAGGGCTCGGCAGCCAGGGCCCCATTAATATGTTCTGTAAATCAGAGCTTCCGACCACAAGATCCTCTGTTCTCTCATGGGGATGTTATGGTTCTCTAAGGTGTCCATTTTCTTGCTGTTTTCCTCAGTTGCCACAATGAATTGAGCCCCCCTCTGGTAGCAGGTTGACATGTCGCCTGGAGCAGCTTTTATGAAAGGATCTTCGTAGCTGCATCTTGAACCGGGAAGGCTGAAATGAGGGAGAAGAGATCCAGAGAATGTTGGGTATGAGGCAATATACACTATTTGTTACTAATGGTAAGCTCATCTCAACATCCCAGGCTCCATTATTGCTGTCAAGCAATAATGGTTTTTTCTTTTTAAAATTGGTGCAAGTATAATGAGCATAGAATAAAATTCATTGTTTTTAAGTTTACTTCTGCAAATTTTGACAGATGCATAGAGTCAAATAACCTTTGCCATGATCAGATGTAGTTCAGTTCAATTCAGTTGTGTCCGACTCTTTGCCACCCCATGAACCGCAGCATGCCAGGCCTCCCTGTCCATCTCCAACTCCCGGAGTTCACCCAAACCCATGTCCATCCAGTCAGTGATGCCATCCAACCATCTCATTCTCTGTTGTCCCGTTCTCCTCCTGCCCTCAATCTTTCCCAGTATCAGGGTCTTTTCAAATGAGTCAGCTCTTCACATCAGGTGGCCAAAGTATTGAAGTGTCAGCTTCGACATCAGTCCTTCCAATGAACACCGATGACTGATTGACATGAACTCCCCCAAACACCCAGACATCCTTCTGTAGTCAACTTCCTCCCAGCTTCTTCTCATCCCCTGTCCCTCCACAAAACCCAGCTCTGGTAGCCTTTTGAGTCTGACTTCTCTCACTTACCATGATGCACTTGAGGTTATCAATATAGCCATTATAAACATTCACTTACAGAGTTTATGTGAACATTGCTTTTATTTCAGGTGAGTGAATACCTCAGAGCAGCACTTCAGAGTTGCATGGTATTAATAAGTACATATGTAGCTTTATTAAGACCTGTCAAATTGTTTCCAAAACAGCTAAGTCATTTTGAGTCCCCCCAGCAGTGTCTGAGAAATCTAGTTCCTCTGTATTGTCAGATCCTCACCAGCACTTGGTATTGGTGAATTTCTTCCTTCCTTCCTGCCACCCTTCTTCCCTTCTCTCCTCCCTTCGCCCCCTTTCTCTCTGTCTTTCTAAAAGGTGTCATAGTGTTGTCAGATGTGATTTAATTGGACCTTCCCCCATGTACTTATTCGCTATCTGTGTCTTTATCACAGTGTCTGTTCGAATATTTTTGACTGGGGTTACTTTACACCAGTTTTCTGTTTCAGATTTTATCTTTCACACACACACAAATACATTACATCTTGAAACTGTAGACTATCATATTTATGATGCTTGTGGATGTGATGGGAAAACAAGCTTCTAGAATAAATTTTTTCGTAGATCATGTAGGAGCAGACATTAAGGTGATAATCAGCAGAAGCTGTCACTAGGAATAAGTTATGCTAAGGGGACCTGGTTTCCTTTTGGTCTGATGAGTTAAATTGTATATTAGAATAATTTAATAGGTGCAATATTTTATATCATATTTGTAAGCAAAATGGAGAACTGTGAACTGCATAATAATAATATTAGAGTGAATTCTATTTTTTTTGAAAAACATTACCCCTAAAACATTGATTCTTTTTAAGTCTGTCTACCTGGAGGGATGTTCTTAACCTGATATAATTTATTAACCTATAATGTTCAAATTAGGTAATGCAGAATGTATTAAGGGCTCTGTAGATTGTATATGGCAGAGCACAAACGTGCAGGAAAGACTGGGGCAGAGTAAACCCGGATGGGCGGCGGTCAGTTTCTAGTCCTCTCTCCCACAGCCCCTTCGCGCCTCCCGCGTGGAGGCGACGGCGGCGCATGCTCAGGACGCACCCCTCCCAGCTCATCCCACCCTCTGCATCACCGCTTCCAGCCTCTTCCCCTCCTTTCTCAGACCAAGCCCAGTGGATGCTCCATAAGGGCAAGGACCACAGAGGGCTCATAGGTGGAGTTCATCGGGTCAGTGTAAAAACACAGTTCACTCTTCTTTTAGATTTATGGACATGAAGCTCACATTCTGAGACATCAGGAAGCCCATTGCTCTTATGAGGACTAACTAGCAGGTTTCTTCTTACCAGAGATGTTTCTTGAAACACGGTACTTTCCTTTCTTAAGGCAGTGTCATATTTCAATCAGTCTTAATTAAGCTCTTATTTCAGGAGAAAGAACTGTGAGTAAAGAAAATTTCCTTACAACAATTCCGCATTAGCTATGTGTTTTACACATGGTACTCTTGCCTGGAGAATCCCATGGAGGGAGGAGCCTGGTGGGCTGCAGTCCATGGGGTCGCAAAGAGTCGGACACGACTGAGTGACTTTACTTTCACTTTCACTTTACACATGGTAATGCATATATTTCAAAGCTACTCTCAGTTTGCCCCACCATCCCCTTCCCCCACTGTGTCCATAAGTCTGTTCTCTGCGTCTCAGTCTCTATTCCTGTGCTGAAAATAGGTTCATCAGTGCCATTTGTTCTAGATTCCATATATTTGCATGAATACATGATATTTGTTTTACTCTTTCTGACTTACTTCACTCTGTATAACAGACTCTAGGTTCATCCACCTCATTAGAACTGACTCAAATTCATTGCTTTTTATGGCTGAGTAATATTCCATTGTATATATATGTACCACAGCTTCTTTATCCATTAATCTGTCGATGGATATCTAGATTTGTTGCTATATAGCTCAGGAGTTCAGCTTGGTCCTCTGTTGCAACCTAGAGGGGTGGGATGGAGTGGGAAGGAGGTTCATGAAGGAGGGGATATGTGTATGCCTATGGCTGATTCATGTTGATAATTAGCAGAACCAACACAAAATTCTAAAGCAATCATCCTCCAACTAAAAACAAATAAATTTTTAAAAGAAAAGAAAATTTCCTTGAGAAAGCAGAGGTATACTTCCTGTTGCCCTTGACTCTTCACTTTAATGCAGGCAGCTACACTGATGAAGGCTCTGACGGTGAGGAGTGCCCGGGGACTTTGCATCTGAATGCCCTTCCTCTTTCTGAAACCTTGTCTGTCCTGTGAGTGTAGGTGGGAGGAGGACACGGCAGATGCTGAGTCAGCGGGCTCTCAGTTTTTCAGATGAGCTTGTAGCTGCCATGGCGACCCTCAGCCAGGGGTGGTTTTGCCCCAGGACTCCTGTGACAATGTCAGCAATCATTTTTGATGGTCCTAATTGAGAGGCAGCTAGTGACACCCAGAGCACAGAGGACAGATTCTACTAAACATCCCATAATGAGCAGAATGTCCCACAACAAAGAGTCACTGGGGACAAAGGGTCTACGCTGCAGAGACTAGGAAGATGCTCAAGTTGCAATACCCGGGAGCCCATGAGGTCAAGTAGAGACCTGGTCCAGTGACATCCTGGACACTGGATATCCAGGGAAGACATAGCATCAGGGCCTGGGCATCTCCAGTGTCCAGCGCTGCTATTCGTGGGGGCTAGGAGGGGGCAGGCTGTCACCTCTGGTGTTCAGGGATGTGAGCAGTAGCAGCAGTCCACTCTGCGGCTTTCTTTTGTCCTGGGCCTTGACCTGTCTTTGGGCTTTGTCTGTTTCTGGTGTCCTATGGCCACAGTCAAGGTCAGTAACTCAGGACTCAGGGGCAGGTTATTAGAGTAAATATACTGCAGACTCACTACAGGGAAAGGATGCATTGGACAGAGCATGGAGAAGACCAGCACTGGTTTCTATAGCCCTCCTGTGTGATCACCCAGGACACTCTGTTCCTGTAGCCATGTACTGTGTGCCTCGTGCCAAGTGTCCCAGGTCAGGGAAGCCCTCTTGCGTCTTGGGGTCCAGGGCTGTTGGGGGTCTGGTCACATGGGAAAGTACCACCAGAGAGAAACATTGGTGACCACCTTGAATCATAATGTTGGTGCTGCTGCTGCTGCTGCTAAGTCGCTTCAGTCGTGTCTGACTCTGTGTGACCCCATAAACGGCAACCCACCAGGCTCCCCCGTCCCTGGGATTCTCCAGGCAAGAACACTGGAGTGGGTTGCCATTTCCTTCTCCAATGCATGCAAGTGAAAAGTGAAAGTGAAGTTGCTCAGTCGTGTCTGATCCTCAGTGACCCCATGGACTGCAGCCTTCCAGGCTCCTCCATCCATGGGATTTTCAGGCAGGAGTACTGGAGTGGGGTGCCATTGCCTTCTCCGAATGTTGGTGCAAAACCACTCAAATAAACTGGCAGTGAGGCTGGAGTCTGGCCAATGGACATTGCTCAAGTTCTCTGCAAATCTCAGTGGGGGAGATGCCCGTCTATGTGGTATTCTTTTCTCCTTGGGCAAGACCAATCTTGACAGCTTAGGAAGACCTTTTCTTCATATGCAGGAGGAGTAATTTGTTCCCCAGATTTTGATTATGTCACACTTATTCCTTTTCTAATTATCCCTTATTTGTTCAATATAAGATAATAAATTCTGACAAACAATCAGTGAAAGGGCATCCTGATGTGCTTCATTTTAATTGGCTTGGCTCTTTTTTTTCTTCTCTGCTAAATTATAGCCCATCAACATGAGGTTCCCTGTAGTGAGCAGCTAATAATGTGCCCAGGTGCAGTCAATTTTACTTCCTAAATAAGAAATAATAGATACAGATCCCCTGAATGTGAAATGCAAGAGTGGGCCACACCGTCTCTTCTCAGTGGTGCCAGACGCTAGGGCAAGTTTCACATCCTGATTTCCATTCTAACAATTTTCCTTTAAAAATGTAATTGTATTTAATTACATTGATGAATTAGAAACTGTGACCTTCACTGACACACTGAAACTTTTACAAACTTTTGAGAACTCTCATTTCATTTGGCATTACATTTAATACACACACACACACAGCTTTAAAAAATTAGGAGATGTGGGTGGATAGTCTATCATACAGAGTGAAGTAAGTCAGAAAGAGAAAAACACATATTGTTTATTAATACATATATGTGGAATCCAGAAAAATGTTATAGATGAACCTCTTTGCAGGTTAGGAATAGTGACACAGAGAATGGATGTGTGGACATGGGATGAAGGGGAGGGTGGGACAAATTGGGAGACAGGGGTTAAGATATATACGCTACCATCTTTCAAAATAGATACCTAGTGGAAACCTGCTGTATAGCACAGAGAGCTCAGCTCAGTGTGCTGTGATGACCTAGAGGGGTGGGATGGGTAGATAAGAGGGAGATAGGTTCAAGAGGGAGGGGATATACATATATATATATATATATATATATATGAAGTGAAGTGAAGTTGCTCAGTCGTGTCCGACCCTTTGCGACCCCATGGACTGGTAGACTGCAGCCTGCCAGGATCCTCTGTCCATGGGATTTTCCAGGCAATAGTGCTGGAGTGGATTGCCATTTCCTTCTCCAGGAGATCTTCCCAACCCAGGGCTCGAACCCGGGTCTCCGGCATTGTAGACAGACGCTTTACCGTCTGAGCCACCAGGGAAGTCATATATATATATATATATCAGTTTGGTTCAGTCACTCAGTCATGTCTGACTCTTTGCAACCCCATGGACTGCAGCATGCCAGGCTTCCCTGTCCATCATCAATTCCTGGAGCTTGCTCAAACTCATGTCTATCGAGTCAGTGATGCCATCCAACCATCTCATCCTCTGCCGTTTCCTTCTCCTCTTGCCTTCAATCTTTCCCAGCATCAGAGTCTTTTTCAAATGAGTCAGTTCTTTGCATCAGGTGGCCAAAGTATTAGAGTTTCAGCATCAGTCCTTCCAATGACTATTCAGGACTGATTTCCTTTAGGATTGACTGGTTTGATCTCCTTGCAGTCCAAGGGACTCTAAAGAGTCTTCTCTAACACCACAGTTCAAAAGCATAAATTCTTTGGTGCTTAGCTTTCTTTATGGTCCAACTTTCACATCCATACATGACTACTGGAAAAACCATAGCTTTGACCAGATAGACCCTTGAGGACAAAGTAATGTCTCTGTTTTTTAATATGCTGTCTAGGCTTGTTATAGCTTTTCTTCCAAGGAGCAAGTGTCTTTTGAGTTCATGGCTGCATATATATACATGTAGTTGATTCACTTCATTGTACAGCAGAAACTAATAGATCATTGTAAAGCAATTATACTCCAGTAAAATATTGGAATGTAAAACTACTATGGATAGATACAATTAAAATGTCACTGTTAAATGACCCAATGAACCAATATTCTATTACATTTATTCTCCAAAATGGTGCTAGGAGTTGTCTTTGCCTTCATGTACCAGTTTCAGACACACGGACCCAATGGAAGGTCAGTTGTTGGGAACTCTTTCCTCTTTTCCCGCATCACTGTTAATTAAATACTCATTTCTGCCCAAAGCATTTCTAGTAGTTTGTAATTAGCTATGAGGTGAAGGTAAATGTTTTGGATTACTAGATTACTAGTAATCTGGATTTTTTCTAGATTACTTTTGTTATTTCTTGAGTGACAGATTTTATTTTCTCAGGCTCCAAAATCACTGTGGACAGTGACTGCAGCCATGAAATTAAAAGACACTTGCTCCTTGGAAGGAAAGCTATGAGAAATCTAGACAGCATATTAAAAGGCAGAGACATCATTCTGCTGACAAAAGTCCGTATAGCTAAAGTTATGGTTTTTCCAGTAGTCGTGTATCATAAAAAAGTCTGAGCACTAAAGAACTGGTGCTTTCAAATTGTGATGCTGGAGAAGACTCTTGAGAGTCTTTTAGACTCTAAGGGATCAAACCAGTCAATCCTAAAGTGAATCAACCCTGAATATTCATGGCGAGGACTGATGATGAAGCTGAAGCTCCAATTCTCTGGCCATCAAATGTGATGAAAAAACCCTGATGCTGGAAAAGATTGAGGGCAGGGGGAGAAGTGGGCAACAGAGGATGAGATGCTTACGTAGCAGTACCAACACAATAGACATGAATCTGAGCAACCTCCAGGAGGTAGCGAAAGACAGAAGAGTCTGCCATGCTGTAGTCCGTGGGGTCACAAAGAGTTGGACACAACTTAGTGACTGAACAACAACAGGCTAGTCCAACTCTGGGTGTATAGTTTTCAATAAACCCAAATCTCCTATTTCTAAGGATGTGTTCAGTTCAGTCACTCAGTCGTGTCCGACTCTTTGCGACGCCATGAATCGCAGCACGCCAGGCCTCCCTGTTCATCACCATCTCCTGGAGTTCACTCAGACTCACGTCCATCGAGTCCGTGATGCCATCCAGCCATCTCATCCTCGGTCGGATGTGTTGAGAGGCATTTTTACCTTCATGTATGGCCATCTGCCAAGGCTTGCCTGATGGCGGCTGTAAATAATCCGCCTGTAATACAGGAGCCACAGGAGATGTGGGTTCAATCCCTGGGTCGGGAACGTCCCCTGGAGGAGGGCATGGCACCCACTCCAGTATTCTTGCCTGGAGGATCCCATGGACAGAGGAGCCTGGCAGGCTACAGTCCATTGGGTCGCAACAAGTCAGACACAATTGAAGTGACTTAGCATGGCAAGGCACGACCATCTGCCACACAATTTCTGTGTTATTTTCATGACCAAGTGGCCAATGGCACTCCTGAGGTCCCTGAAGACATGGAGAAAGTAGCAAAGAAAAGAAAGTTAGACCTCTTAGAGGAAAGCAAATGGGAAGAAAATGACACATGTTGCTGCATCTCCCCTGCTCACCAAGGCAGACAGGCTTTCCAATTCTGCCTCCTCAGTTCAGTTCAGTTCAGTAGCTCAGTAGTGGCCTATTCTTTGCAACCCCATGGACTGCAGCATGCCAGGCCTCCCTGTCCATCACCAACTCTCTGAGTTTACTCAAACTCATGTCCACTGAGTCGGTGATGCCATCCAACCATCTCATCCTCTGTCATCCCCTTCTCCTGCCTTCAATCTTTCCCAGCCATCAGGGTCTTTTCAAATGAGTCAGTTCTTCATATGAGGTGGCCAAAGTATTGGAGTTTCAGCTTCAGCACCATTCCTTCCAGTGAATATTCAGGGCTGATTTCCTTTAGGATGGACTGGTTGTATCTCCTTGCAGTTCAAGGGATTCTCAAGAGTCTTCTCCAACATCACAGTTTAAAAGCATCAATTATCTGGTGCTTCTCAGTGGGACTTATTCCAACCAGTTCCCTCCATATCCATGGCCACATTCTGACTCAGCTACCAGTGTCCTTGTTCCCTTGTAGAACACACCTTACTGCAGCCAAAGGGATATCAAAAATCACCCAGTCATCCACTGCTGTGTAACAAATAACTCCAAAGTAGGTGGTTTAAAGTAACTACCATTTGCTTTGCTCATGATCATGAGACTTGCGTGGAACTCAGTTGCTCAACTCACCTATGTTCTGAGATGTGTGGGCCTCAGCTGTGATTGCATGAATGGCCAGTAGAATGGGAATCTGTCCTCTCCTTGGGGCAAGGCTGATCTGGGGGCTCTTAGAGAAGGCTTCCTAGATGGCACTAGTGATTAAACAATCCACCTGCTAATGCAGAAGCAGGTTTGATCCCTGGGTGGGGAAGACACCCTGGAGGAGGGAATGGCACCCCACGCCAGTACCCTTGCCTGAAAAATTCCATGGACAGAGGAACCTGGCCTGCTACAGTCCATGTGGTCACAAAGAGTCAGACGTGACTGAGCACCTGACTGCACACACAGAGAAAATTCTTATTCATGGGCTGACCTCTCTCTTACTTTCTCTTCAGCTTATTTCCTTGTGTCCCCTGCACATGGTACCTGAGTATGGCTTCCTCACAGTGGTTACAGTATTCCCCAAGACCAGGGGGACTGAAAGGCTTCTTAAGACCTGAAGTTGGGAATCCTAGAATTTCACGGCCACCTAATTTTCTTAGTCAAGCAGGTCAGTAGGCCAACTTGGATTAAAAGAGAGAGGAATCAGATCCCAACTCTCAATGAGCAGTGCAGCAAAGAATGTGAGCTGTCTTTAATTTCTCACAAAACAGTGTGGCTCATGTCACTCTGACTTACACCCCTCCCAGTCTTCCATTGCCTTTCAGATAAAACCTAACACTATCCAGCAGTACAGTGCCTGTTCCTGCTGACCAGTGTCTGCTCAGGGTGGGTTCTCCTCAACTCTGCTCTCTAAGCTTCAACATCCCACCCTCCATCGTCTCAAAGTAGAATGGTTCTTCCTACCTCATCATCTCCTCTCTGTGCCCAAGCCCCTTCCAGGTCAACACTGAAATGCCACCCGTAGGGGACACCTTCATTGGCCTTGGGTGAAGTCACACCCTTTTGTCACACCCTTTCTCAGCACTCAATGTTATTAAACAATTAGTCACGTGGTTTAGTGCTTGTATGTCTCTTTGGACTGAAAGCGTCATGAAGGCAGTGTTGTTAATGCTGCTCAATACTATGCATTTCTACAGCATCCAGCACAAAATAGCCATTTATCAAATCAGTTAGAATCAGTTCAGTTCAATTCAGTCACTCAGTTGTGTCCGACTGTTTGCAACCCCATGAATTGCAGCAGCCAGGCCTCCCTGTCCATCACCAACTCCCTGACTTCACTCAGACTCACATCCATCGAGTCAGTGATACCATCCAGCCATCTCATCCTCAGTCGTCCCCTTCTCCTCCTGCCCCCAATCCCTCCCAGCATCAGAGTCTTTTCCAATGAGTCAACTCTTCGCATGAGGTGGCCAAAGTACTGGAGTTTCAGCTTTAGCATCATTCCTTCCAAAGAAATCCCAGGGCTGATNTCTCCTCCCACCTACAATCTTTCCCAATATCAGGGTCTTTTTAAATGAGTAGATTCTTCACATCAGGTGGCCAAAGTATTGGAGTTTCAGCTTCAGCATCAGTCCTTCCAGTGAATATTCAGGACTGACTTCCTTTAGCATGGACTGGTTGGATCTCCTTGCAGCCCAAGGGACTCTCAAGAGTCTTCTCCAACACCACAGTTCAAAGCATCACTACTTTGGTGCTCAGTTTTCTTTATAGTCCAACTCTCACATCCATACATGACTACTGGAAAAACCATAGATGGACCTTTGTTGATAAAGCAATGTTTCTGCTTTTTAATATGCTGTCCACTTTGGTCATAGATTTTCTCCCAAGGAGCAAGAGTCTTTTAATTTCCAGCCAAGATGAATGGGTCATGGAGGAGATTTCTGACAAAATGTGGTCCACTGGAGAAGGGAAAGGCAATCCACTTCAGTATTCTTGCCTTGAGAACCTCATGAACAGTATGAAAAAGCAAAAAGTATGACACTGATAGATGAACTCCCCAGGTCGGTAGGTGGCCAATGTGCTACTGGAGAAGAGTGGAGAAATAACTCCAGAGAGAATGAAGAGCCAAAGCAAAAACAACACCAATTATGGATGTGACAGGTGATGGAAGTAAAGTCTGATGCTGTAAAGAGCAATATTGCATAGGAACCTGGAATGTTAGGTCCATGAACAAAGGCAAATTGGATGTGGCCAAACAGGAGATGGCAAGAGTGAACATCGACATTTTGGGAATCAGTGAACTAAAATGGATTGGAATGGGTGAATTTAACTCAGATGACCATTATATCTACTACTGTGGGCAAGAATCCCTTAAAAGAAATGGAATAGCCATCATAGTNGTGAACCACATGCTTTATGTCAAAGACGCAGCACAACAAAAGTGAGTTTACCTCATTTATAATATATGTTACATGCTAAAATGATAATACTTTTGATATACTGGGTTACTGAACTATATTATTAAAATTAAATTCATCTGTCTCTTTTTCCATTTTTAATGCAACTGTCTCAAAAATCTAAAATCACATACATGGTTCTCCTTTGTGGCTCACATCGTATTTCTATTGAGCTCTGCTGCTCTAGACAGAGGCTTAGTGGTGATGTATGCCTGAAGAAATGCTGCAAACTGTCATGCTTTGAAATGTTTGTAATGAACATATCAAGGGCACTGAGAAGTCTTGTGAGAGATACCTGTTTACTCTATGCTAGTGTTTCCTGAAGTGATTTGGCCTTCCATTGGATCCTTTTTCTTTTCAGGACCTTGTGTTTTCATCTTCTATGAAACGTACATAGGCGAACAGATGCCTGTAGTTGAAGTCATAGGCAAGATGCATTCAGTAGTGAATCTCACTATGGAGATTAGGAGCAAAGCCTTCTTGTTGGGAGCTTCTTGTAGTTCACTTGCCCAGTCTTGTCCGTCTCTGCAGCCCCGTGGACTGCAGCATGCCAGGCCTCCCTGTCCCTCACCAACTCCTGGAGTTTGTCCAGGTTCATGTTCATTACATTTGTGATGCCGTCCAGCCATCTTGTCCTCTGATGCCATCTTCTCTTTCTGCCCTTGATCTTTCCCAGGATTAGGGATTTTTCCAATGAGTTGTCTGTTCACATCAGACGAACAAAATACTAGAGCTTCAGCTTCAGCATCAGACCTTTCAGTGAATATTTAGGGCTTACCTCTCTTAATATTGACTAGTTTGATATCCTTACTGTCCAAGAGACTTTTAGGAGACTTCTCCAGCACCACAATTCAAAGGTGTCAATTCTTTGGCATTCCTCTTTCTTTTCGGTCCAGCTCTCACAACTGTATGTGACGACTGGGAAGACCATAGCCTTGACTATATGGATCTTGGTTGGCAGAGTGATGTCTCTGCTTTTCCACACACTGTCTAGGTTTGTCATCGCTTTCCTGCCAAGAAGCAATCATCTGATTTCATGGCTGCAGTCACCATCTGCAGTGATTTTGGAGCCCAAGAAGAGGAAATCTATCATTACTTCCCTTTTCACCTTCTATTTGCTGTGCAGTAATGGAACCTGATGCCATAGTCTTAGTTTTTTTTTTTTTTTTTAATATTTAGTCTTAAGCTGGTTCTTTCACTCTCTTCCTTCACCCTCATCAAGAGGCCCTTTAGTTACTCGTCACTTTCTGCCATTAGAGTGATATTGCCCATTTCTGTGAGATTGCTGATGTTTCTCCCGCCTATCTTGATTCCGACTTGTAACTCATCCAACCCGGCATTTCTCATGATGTTCTCAGCATATAGATTAAACAAGCAGGGTGAGGGGAAAACATATAGGAGAGATTCGGGGACTCTCCCAAAGTTGTACAGTCCCTTACATAAGGTAAACACACGTGCTTCCCTGGGTGCTGGAAGTCACATCTGTCTGAGTTGGTCAGAGCCTTCCCAGGGCTTTGGACTACCTACACTGGGGCCTTCACAGGAGTCTGAACTCTTTCTTAGTTTGCTTCATTTCTCTGGCTTGCTGAAGAGGCATATCAAGGTAGGATGCAACTTCAGGTATACATTGTGTGTGGAGAGATGTGTGTCCAAGAGGTGGGCTGAGGAGGGAAGAATGTATAGACTGTGTCACAGTCAAAGCACCATGTCGTCCTGCAGGTCCCTGCCAAAATGTGAGTCTTTTATTCTTTCTACCAGAAATGGTGAGTCTTTCCTTACCAGGCATTCCAGATTTTGCTCTTGATTGAAAGACAAGAGATATAAATGTGCCATTTCTCAACACAGAATCCTCAGGATTGCCCTCTGGACTGGGTCCTGAGCCTTGTTTTTGTTTTAAAGGTGATTAGTCCTCATGAAAGATTTCTGGTGCCTTTTGATCCTGGGAAATGGTCCATCTACCATAAGGAAGGATTGTAGCTTCTTATAAATTAATTCCATTTTCACCATGACCCTCTTTGATAGACCATTACCAGAATCATCTTGATATAGGAGCCCTGAGAGAGAAGAATTCTAATCAGAGCTTGAGGTCATCTTGGCATTCTCATCGCCTTCTGCACATCCTGGGACTAACTTTCCCAGGTAAGTTCTGCCCATCTTCGTTGTCAAAGACAGTGCTGGGATCTGTAATTAGCTCGTAATTTCAATAAAAGCTTTCCATTTTAGAGCTCTCTATCCTTCCATTCAACACTTCCAATGTCATTTTGTGTCCCCTTCTTCAACAAAGCTCTTTACTTTCCAAATCATCTTCCTTTTCTCCAAGGTCAGTCTCTCCTCCCCACCGGGTGATTGGAAATAATGTCACATTGTGTTATTCTACACAGAGCAGAGATGCAAACCATTTTCTTTGAGCATAAATCTTATTTGTCATCCTTACTACAAATCAGAGATAACCCTAGACCAAGTGTCATCACATATAAGAAGGAAGAAATCTAGGCAGAATACAAGAAAAAGGTATTAATTGATAAAACTAGCCAGGTGTTTTATCTTCTGCATGCTCAGTCACTCAGTCATGCCTGATTCTTTGCAATCCTTTGAACTGTAGCCTGCCAGGCTCCTCTGCCCATGGGGTTTTTCAGGCAAGAAGACTGGAGTGAGTTGCCCTTTCCTCCTCCAGGGGATCTTCCCAACCCAAGGATCAAACCCACGTCTCCTGTGTCTCCTGCATTGGCAGCTGGATTCTTTTCCACTGAGCCATTGGGAAGCCTGTTTTATCTTGCTTCAGTATAAATTTTATGAGAATAGTTTTGCTACTTCTGGCATTGAAAATTCCATATGATGTGCACATTTTAATTCTTTCCAGAACTAGCTGGAAAGGAAGTTCTGATATAGAAAACTGAAGAAGTTCATTATATTCAAAATATTTTACGCAAAAAGAACATGAGAATTATGGTGAGTGCATAAAAACAATGGGGGAAAGAGGCGGGGAAAAAAGGGGGCCTGGCGCCCTTATAACCAAAAAATGCTGTGTTATTCAATAAAATTCCAAACTTAACTTTTTTTTTTTTAATTAAGTCAATGTATAGTTGATTTACAGTGTCGTGTTATTTTCAGGTGTACAGCAAAATGATTCAGATATATATATATATACACACACACATACATATATATTATATAAATATAAATAGCACCTTTTCAGGTCCTTTTCCATTTTTTAGGTTATTACAAGGTATTGTATATAGTTCCTTATGTCATATAGTAGGATCTTGTCGTTTAACAAATTTAACTTCTTAATATATGAATTTATTGTTTAAGCTTGCCAACAAGTAAAGTAAATCAATATTTCCCAGATTATGTTTCACTAAACATTTCTCTGGCAGAATTTGGAATTTGTGCATTTAAATATGGACTTTAATGGTCAGCAGACTTAAAAATTCTTCAAAGGAGAGATATCTCATTGAAAAAGAGGGCCAGCCAGAAATCTCTCAGTAAAAGTGCTGAGAGTTTTTGTAGTTAAAGACCCTGTTTTATTTTATCTAACCTGCTTTTCTAAAACAATTTATTTAGAGCTACATCCCTTACTTTTCCTCAGAGTACCAGTTTAGGAAAGGCTAATTACTAAGATCATGGCATCTGGTCCCATCACTTCATGCGAAGTAGATGGGGAAACAGTGTCAGACTTTATTTTTGGGGGCTCCAAAATCACTGCAGATGGTGATTGCAGCCATGAAATTAAAAGACATTTGCTCCTTGGAAAGAAAGTTATCACCAACCTAGATAGCGTATTGTAAAGCAGAGACATTACATTGCCAACAAAGGTCCGTCTAGTAAGGCTATGGTTTTTCCAGTGGTCATGTATGGATGTGAGAGTTGGACTGTGAAGAAAGGTGAGTGCCAAAGAATTAATGCTTTTGAACTGTGGTGTAGAAGAAGACTCTTGAGAGTCCCTTGGACTGCAAGGAGATCCAACCAGTCCATCCTAAAGGAGATCAGTGCTGGGTGTTCATTGGAAGGACTGAAGCTGAAGCTGAAACTCCAGTACTTTGGCTGCCTCATGCGAAGAATTGACTCATTGGAAAAGACCCTGATGCTGGGAAGGATTGGGGGCAGGAGGAGAAGGGGACGACAGAGGATGAGATAGCTGGATGGTGTCACCGACTCGATGGACATGAGTTTGAGTGAACTCTGGAAGTTGGTGATGGACAGGGAGGCCTGGCATGCTGCGATTCATGGCATCGCAAAGAGTCAGACTTGACTCAGCGACTGAACTGAACTGAAGTGAATTTATATACTGATACCTGATTTGGAATAGCATGTTTCTTTTTTGTTACTTCACTTAGCAGACCCCATCATTCCTCCTTAATTTTATCAAATGCATTTAATCACAGAATATTTTGTTGTTCATTCCACCTTCAAAGATATTTTTGAAATACTAGTCTTCATATGTAAGTCCATTAACAAATAGTTCTATGGAATTCCCAAATTATAGCAGTGATATATAAAGTGGCCTCACCAGGTTTTTAGGACCATTCATGTTCTGCTGTCACTATGAACACATTTCAGTGGAGTTCGCTACTGATGATATGTAGTTTTTATTCAGTCTTTTCTGACTCTTAAAGCTGTCAACTCTCTCTTTTGAAGAATCAAAGAATCCATCCATCTCCCTGCACCCTCCGCCACCCCCGTGTTGAAAGCTGAATGTTTCTCACTGCCTCTTCACTGTAAGCTCCACCAGGTTCCCCCCATCCCTTTGCACCACTTCCTGCTGCCTCTGGGACAGAGAGCAGACCCACAGACCTGCCAGAGTCCTACTATTGTAACCCTTCACTTGTTTTCATTTTGACCCTAAACAACTTCACATTGCTTTCTACTAAGCTGAAATCCCTGGAAAGATGAAACATTTTCTAGACCAATTAGGCATTAAGCACAATTAAGTTGCACAGGGAGGTCTGAGTCAAATAACTTGAATCACATATTTTTTTGAAGAATATGTTCTTTGCAGAATTCCTGTAACGGATTGGAACCGTTGATCTTGCTGTGATTTTGCAGCACAAACATAACTGTGGTTGTTTTATTATTTCTTCACTAATTAAGTGAAACATAATTGTGCTTTTAGGGAAATTTTTTTTAAATTATGGAATTTGTTGATTTTAAAAGGCTACCTAGGAATGTAAGCCTGGGGATTATTGATATCAGTGGAAGAAAATGACACAGTGCCCAGGACTAAATTCAGAGCAGGGAGATTTTAATTCCATGGAGGCTAAAGGGTACATCTGATGGAAGCTGTGAACTGGCCCAGAGAAGTGACCTACTTGGCACCTCTAACTTGCATCACACTCGGCCATCCCTGGCTAAGTGATCTTTGCCAAGTTCTTTAATTCCCAGGCATTCTTGCAGTAAAACTGCGGGTAGGCCTAGAATGGAGGACAAGTTCAGCCAAGATCCAGGTTCAGCAGCTAGAATACTTGTGCTTGATCTACACAGTGTTGCCTTGTGTGATCATAAGGGTACCAGTGTACAATCTAGACTTTCAGCTCCTCTTGAGAAACTGTGGATCTGGCGATGCAGGCTCTGACTCCCAGCTGGCCACGCTCTGGTGTGCTCCCCTGGAGTTCATCAATGTCCCCACCATCCCTGGGTGAACATCATACTCAGACAAAGAAGCAGTCAGTCACCATTTATATTTATGATGTGCTGCTGATTTCTTATAGTAATTAGCAAGGATTAAGTGATGTGTAGCACGCACATTTCTATGAAAAGTTAAATATTTGTTTCAAGGACATGAGATACAGCATATTTTTTCAACATAAATAAGATCTATACAGTTTTCACACAACAGTAGGATACAAATTCTCTTCAAGTGCCCATAGACTGTAAACTAGAAGATATTGGAACATCCAGGGACAAAAAGCAAGGTGTAAAAATTTCATGGTCTAAAGGTATTGAAATCATACAGAGTTTGTTCTTTTGGCACTGTGGATTTATGTTAGAAATCAATATCAAAAAATATTTGAAAATAACTCACATCTTTTCAAGTGCAATGTGACATTTACCAGGACAGACTTAGCCACTGAAAGCCTCAATAAAGTTAGAAGGCTGAAAAACCACAGAGAGTGATTGCAGAAAAGAAAGAATTTAAATGAGACACTAATATCAAAATGAGAAATTAATATCAAAGATACTTTAAAAACTCCATGTATTTGGAAAGTAAATATCCACTTTTAAATGATGGGAGTATCTAAGGAGCCATAAGAAGGAAAATTAGAAAATATTGTACCAGAATAAAAATGAAAAGAGAACTTTTCAGAGAATTTACCAGGATTTGTTGCTTGCAACTGAAGCTGCTCAATGCAAGTAAATACAATGTGGAATCTTGAATAGGGTATGAAAACAAATAATGGCCAGTAGCATAACATTTTGTGAAATTTGAATAAAGTCTGCACTTTAGTAATAATACTGGGTACACAGCATATTTTTTGTGAATATAAAGAATAAGTGTTTAATATATAATTCAGTAGTCATTTTTTTTTTTTTTTTTTTTTGGTTAAGATCTTTCCAATTTTGCTCATGTTTGCATCATCTTGTCCCTTGGTGGCATTTCAGTGTGTGGTCTTTAGTCTAGAGCAGGAACTACAAACCGTGGCCCAGAGACCAAAATTCAGCTCACCACCAGTTGTTTTAAATAACTGTTTATTGGGTGCAGTCGAGCTCATTTATTCCAGCTTCAGACTTGAGTAGCAGCAATGCCGTATATTGCAAAGCCAAAGCTCTGTTACTGGACCCTTTACAGGAAAAGTGTGCTGACTTTGACTTTCACCCCTGACATGTATCAAGCTTAGAAGTTACTATTTATGCCCTCACGACAAGAAAAAAAGCTGACCAAACTGAAAGCAATGACTTTTCTTAGATTCTTCAGAGAATTGAGGTCACAGGGCAAACCTCCACTCTAAAATCTGGAGAGGTGGCCCAAACAGGGAATGACAGCCAAGTCCAGCTTCCTGAAAACAGAACAGGCAGGAATATTTAAATGCCAAGTTCAGCAAATTGCTGGGGACTAAGGGTGGGTGACTTGAGAGTTAAAATTTCCTGGGAGCTGCCCCCAGACTTTCCTGGGCTTTACCTTTGGCAACTTCATCATGTCACAAATGAAGACCAAAAAAAATTCCCTTCTATTTTGAGCAAATAGAGAGTAACCATCTGAAATAAATACAGTGCATTCTCCATCACCAAACTGCCTTCCAAGGGGAATTACTTCACCAGAGGCTTTTCTGACCTAGGAAAGAGCAGCTAGACACTGCAGTTCCTTCTAGCTTTCCTCTTTTTTTTTAAAAATTACATTTATTGATTTGCTTTTGGCTGTGCTTCATTGCTGCCCGGGTTTTTCTCTAGGTGTAGTGACTGGGGCCCCTCTCTAGCTGTGGTGTATGGGCTTCTCACTGTGGTGGCTTCGCCTGTGTGGATCCCTGGCTCTAGGGCGCGCAGGCGTTGGTGGCTGCAATTCCTAGGCTCTAGAGCACAGGATCAACAGCTGTGGCACACAGGCTGAGTTGCTGTGGCACGTGGGATCTTCCCAGACGAGGGATGGAACCTGTGTCTCCTGCATTGGCAGACGGATTCTTTACCATTGAGTCACGAGGGAAGCCGTAACTTGCCTCTTAATTCACATAAAAGAGGTAAATGTTTTTAAAAAGCAAAAAAAAAAAAAACTTCTGAAGGTCATAACCTGAGGACTCAGGGACATTAAAATTATGAGATTTAAGCCTGTGTGCTCTGCTTAGTCGCTCAGTCATGTCTGACTCTTTGCGACACTATGGACTACGGTCCACCAGGCTCCTCTGTCCAGGCAATAATACATGCCCTCCTCAGGGGATCTTCCCAACCCAGGGACCGAACCCAGGTCTCCTGCGTTGCAGGTGGATTCTTTACTGTCTGAGCCACCAGGGAAGCCCCTATGAGATTTAATCATAAGATTATAGCAATCTTCCCCTTCCTAACAGCTTCATATCACATCCACAGAACTCCAAAATAGTATCAGTGTAACTGAGAGAGCAGTGGGACACAGTCTGTGTCCAAGAAGGAATTTCTAAGGCAATACAAAAAATAGAAGAAATATATTAGAGGAAACGGACACAGTTGGTATCTACAGCTATACCAAACATTAAGCACAACCCGGATCCAAACCAGACTCATAAAAATTCACACTAAAAGACTAATTAGCCCAGCTTCTATCACTCTATGTAACATGTCTGTCTGTCAAGAAAAAATTACAAAGAGTAAAAGACAAGTAAAACCACATATGAAGAGACAAAACAAGAGTCAACACTAGACTCAGGTATGACATAGAGATTAAAAATAACAGAATGGAATTTAAAATAACTATGACTAGTATGTTAATAATGGAAAGGGTAGATGACATTTAAGAACAGATGGGCAATGTAAGCAGAGAGAAGGATAGTCTAAGGAAGAATTAAAAGGAAATATTAGAAATAAAACCAATGTAATAAAATTAAAGAATGCTTTTGGTGAGCTCATTAGTAGACTGGATACAATCAAGAAAGAATCAGTGAGCTTCAGGTTATATCAATAGAAATTTCACAAACTTAAAGGCAAAGTGAAAAAGCAAGAATATCTATGAAATGTAGGAAACATGCAAAAAGTATAACATCGGCATAATGTGAATACCAGAAAGAGAGCAAAGAGAAATAAAAACAGAAGATATATTTAAAAAAAACGATAGCTGAGAATTTTCCAAAATTAATGGCAGACACCAAGTCACAGATCCAAGTGTCTCAGAGAAAACCATGCAAGATACTCAAAAATTCTACACCTAAGCATGTCATATTTAAACTTCAGGAAATGAAAGAAAATGAGAAAACACTGCAAGAAGCCGTAGGGGAAGAAAATCTTACCTGTAAAGGAACTAGGATAATAATTACAGTGGACTTTCTGCCACAAATTGTATAAGCAAAAACATGCAGTGAAATATAAAGTGTATTGAAACAAACAAACCAAAAATACCAATATAGAATTCTACATCTATTGTAATGATTTTTCAAACAAGGAGCAGAAATATGTTCTTAGATAAACAAAAATGGAGTGACTTTATCCCCAGTAATCCTGCCTTATAGAAAATACTAAAATAGGTTATTTGGCAAGCGGGGAAATGACATATATCAGAAACTTGGATCCACTTTAAGAAAGGAGAAGCAGTATGGAATAAAGATATACTTCTACATAGCACACAAATCACAGAAAAAGTATTAAGAGAATTTTTAAAATATTTTAAGCTAAATTAGAATGAAGCTAAAACATAAGAAGTTGTGGGATGCCATGAAAGCATTAGTTTAACATAAACTCATATCATTAAATGCATGTATTAGAGGAGAAAAAAGTTTAGAATCAGTCATATAAATTTCCACCTTAGGAAAATAAAGAAGTGAAATATAAGCCTAAGACAAGCAAAGAATAAATAAATAAATAGAGAGCAAGAAGCCAAAAGAAATAAGATCAACAAAGCTAAAACCTAGTTATTTGAAGAGATCAATAAAATCAGTATACATCTATTTAGGTTAACAAGAAAAAAGAAAACACAAATTACTAATGATAGAAATAAAAGAGGACCATCACTAATGATACTATGATCATTGAAATGATGATGATGGAATATTATGAAAAGACATATGTCCACAAATTTGGTAACTTGGATTAAATGAACTGATTCTTGGAGACAAACTCCCAGAATTCTGAAAGCAAAAATTGATAACCTGAATAGGGTTATATCTATTAAAGAAACTGAGTCAATAATTAATAGCCTTCCAAAAAAGATGACACGAGATCCAGATGGTTTCTCTTGTGAATTTTACCAATTCCCTACAGTTTCTTCCTAGAAATAGAAATAGAAGATATGTTGTTTTTTTTTTTTCTTCCCTCTTATGAGAGCAGTATTACCCTAATACCAATACCAGATAAGACGTTACAAGAAAACTACAGAACCACCCCCCTGAACAGTGAAATACTAGTAGATCTAATCAAACAATGTACACAGTGGCCAAGTGGGCTTAATGGAGAAAGGTTCATGGCTGCCAACCAAGATTGGCAAATCTTTTTTTAAAACTTACCTTTTACAAATTAGTAGACTTTATTTCTACAACAGTTGTAGATTCATAGTAAAGGGGAGTCAGTAACACAGATTCCCCATGCACTGCTCATTACCTCTTCCTACAATTTCCCTATTAACATCTTGCCTCAATGAGGTTAATTTTCATTTGCTTGTAGAGGATGTTTTTCCAAGAAGTCAAGCTTCCATGTAAAAAACACAAGGCCGTTGTATATTGGACATTGACATTGGAAAGTAGATTATTTTGATTTGCCTTGTCTAGCATTTACATTTGAGACGTGCCAGTGACATCTGATCAGGCAGAAGGTAGTTTAAGCCAGCAAAAGACAAACTAGTTTAGAAATGACTGCCTATATACCTTCCATTTGTTGTCAGTGCTTATTATTTATTAAAGGAGCATTGTATGACATGGAGGAAGATTCTTCAAATATGTCAGATTATTGGTATTGGTAAAAAAAAAGAAATTATATATAATCTGGAAGAGCTTTCATTACAAAGAGAATGATAAGGTGCTTTGTTTTAAGGGCAAGACGAATACAGAAGGCAATGTTATTTATTTTAACTAGAGCCTCACAGGAGAAGGAAATGGCAACCCACTCCAGTGTTCTTGCCTGGAGAATCCCAGGGATGGTGGAGCCTGATGGGCTGCCGTCTGTGGGGTCAGACAGAGTCGGACATGACTGAAGCGACTTAGCAGCAGCAGCAGGAATAATTTAGGAGAAGGCAGTGGCATCCCATTCCAGTACTCTTGCCTGGAAAATCCCATGGACAGAGGAGCCTGGTGGGCTGCAGTCCATGGGGTCGCTAAGAGTCTGACATGACTGAGCGACTTCACTTTCACCTTTCACTTTCATGCATTGGAGAAGGAAATGGCAACCCATCCCAGTATTTTTGCCTGGAGAATCCCAGGGACGGGGGAGCCTGGTGGCTACCGTCTATGGGGTTGCACAGAGTTGGACACGACTGAAGCGACTTAGCAGCAGCAGCAGCAGAGCCTCACATAGACTCACCTACTATCTTGGGATGGATTCTGGAACACTAAGGCACCTGAGCCACTATGTATATATTTGTATGAAAAATTCAAGAAATGAGGCATGCATTTTATTTTTTGAGCTATTTCATTTTATCCTAAAGAATGATCTTTAGCTATGAAACTGTACTACGAGCTGGGTCTTAAATCACAGGAAAAGCATTCTATTTCCCTTAAAATGTGTCTGAATAGAGTTCAGTAGTTTTTCTTAATGTGTAAATTTACTATCATCTGGATAGTTTTGAAGGATTAATGTTCCAGAATGCTTTCTTGCTGCAAGAAATTGCCACAATTCTGTATTCTGTTTTCTTCCGTTGTTGTTGCCTTTTTTCTAAGATATTTACTTGTAAAGCATACAGCATATTTACTTTTTCCAACCTTTCAAGGAAAGACATTTGGCTCCTCACGCTATAGAACTCTGAACAGTCAAAAGTTTTCTTCTTTTTATCTGAACAGAATAAATGAATAACTGAAAAACACAATAAACTCTTTGACCAAGATTGAGCATCAGAGGCTTATAAGTGGCCTCAGATTTATCAACTTCCACCCAACAGTGAAATCAGAATATTGATAATACTATGCTTTAAAATCAGTACTTTCTAAAAGGTTGTCATTTAGGGGAAGAAATTTTGTATTTGCAAGTATGTATCAGGGTTTCCCAGGTGACTCAGTTGTAAAGAATCTGCCTGCCAATGCAGGAGACACGGGTTCTCTCCCTGGGCCAGGAAGATCCCCTGGAGCAGGAAATGGCAACCCATTCCAGTATTCTTGCCTGGGAAGTCCTATGGACAGAGGAGCCTGCCGGGTTACAGTCCATGGGATTGCAAAAGAGTTGGACATGACTTAATAACTAAACAACAGCAAGAAAATTATGTGTCAGGAAGTTTGACAGTATTACCAATCCTGCGGATATAAAATTATTTTTCTAGAACACCCCCTTTATAGGTGGTAGTACATAGTCTTATGGAGCAAGCAAGTTTGCTGTGTTGATTTAGCAATATTCTTGCTCACACTCATGCACTATTTCAAGCCTTTCCATCCTACAGGGCTAGAACACCACTGCAGGGACCGCAGTTTACTTAGAGTGCTCCCCCTCTTTGGACTTTGTCCAGAGTAAAGCCAGAAGCCAGCTGGGAAATAAGAAAAAGGCCACACACACAACACACACAGAACAAAGAGGCCACAATTTACTGCAGCAATCAGGGTGACACTAGACACCAGGAAACTCCATCCTGACCACAGCATCAATTTAACTTTGGCTAAAGACTTTATCATCAGTCACACTTGTGTCCTAGGACTGTTGTGATGTTGCAATATGCTTGCTTCCTCTTTTTTTCCTCCTCTCCTTTATTTTTAAAAAATGTGTTGTCAGAACTTGCCTTTCACTATAACATTAAGCAGAATTTGCATCTGGTCCCCTTGTGAACCAGAATGAACATGGTTGACTTGTGCCTCCTCTTTTTGGTTGATAATTGTCCTTTGTTTAAAGAGTTGGCAGGAGAAGCAATGAATTAAACACGAGCTGTTCTGATAAGCAAATTATTAAAGCTTTCCTCTCAAAGGAAGAGACCTTTTCACTTAAGAAGTACCTATCATTTTACAGATTGTATGGATTAAATGGAAGTAAACTAGAAAGTAACAAATGTTAGTTTCTTCTGGGTCAAAAAGGTTTTCTGTGACTATAATGGAGAAGGCAGTGGCAGCCCACTCCAGTACTCTTGCCTGGAAAATCCCATGGACGGAGGAGCCCGGTGGGCTGCAGTCAATGGGGCCGCTAGGAGTCGGACATGACTGAGCGACTTCACTTTCACTTTTCACTTTCATGCATTGGAGAAGGAAATGGCAACCCACTCCAGTGTTCTTGCCTGGAGAATCTCAGGGATGGGGGAGTCTGGGGGGCTGCCGTCTCTGGGGTCGCACAGAGTCGGACACGACTGAAGTGACTTAGCAGCAGCAGCAGCTTCTGGGTGGAGCTTGAGATTCTGTTTTTAACAAGCTACTGGGGATGCATGTTTTCCATGGACTGCACTTTGAATCCTGAGATTTGGGCTGCTGGACTGCATCTGAGCAGAAAGTCACTGTTGTTTGAGGCGGGGTGGGNAGCAGCAGCATCCCTATATAAATATTTACACATATGTGGGTGTGTGCATCTGAGTAATTTTGATCTTGTCAACGGCTCAATCTATTTTGAATAACCTCATTACAAATAGATCAAAACAACACCATGTTGTTATGCTGAAATCATATTTAATCAAAGTCAGGGGTCTTTTAACAGCAAGGAGGAAATTTCACATATGTTCAACAGTGTATTCAGACCACCTCCAGGAGAAAGTCTATACCAAATTCCAAGGGAGAAAAAGCAAAAAGTATGGCTCTAGTTGTTTATAGTGAAAATAAGTTATCAGGAAGGATAAATTGTGTGTGTTGGGGGAGAGTGGTTCTGAAGAACATATTGACTTTCTGTGCAGTTTTGATCTTTTCAACAGTTCATTCATATTCCTAGCCACACAGCACCTGCATGCAGGGGCAGTCTGGCTCTGCCTTCAGCAGCCTGAGCCAGCAGCATGCCTTTCAGAGGAGATGGATCTTTAAAACCCCAGTATATGCCTTTTCTCAGAAACTTCTTAATGCTGAGAAGGCAAACATAATTATCCGTTTCTCTGTTCATCTATTGTGATGAAACTACCATTGGCCCTGTGCTGTCCCAGATTAACTTTTTGTTGTTTATTTTTATTTATCTTTTAAATTTATTTTTTTACTGGAGTGCAGTTACTTTTCAGTGTTGTGTTAGTTTCTGCTGTGTAACTAAGTGAATCAGCTTTATTTTGTTTTTGTTGTTCAGTCACTAAGTCACGTCCAACTCTGTGGGACCCTGTGGACTGCAGCACGCCAGGCTTCCCTGTCCTTCACCATCTCCTGGAGCTTGCTCAGACTCATGTCCATTGAGTCGGTGATCCAACCATCTCAACCATCCCAACCCTCCACTGGATCTCTGCTTACAGAAAGGAAAGAGTGACGATGGAAAGCGTGGTCTATACAGTTAGAACGGGCTCCTGATCCTGGTTCTGCCTTTCACTAACCAGTGATCTTGGACAAAACACAACCCTTTACGTTTCTCTGCCCAGAGCCATGACACTGAATGATGCTTTCAGGTCTTTGCACACAGTTTCATAATATTGAAGTACCTCACATGAAGGTGGGGATTGGAAGGCTGCTAGGTGAGCCTACCACATCAGGATGACATAAATCTAGGAATTTGTGCTTCATCCCATGGGCCAATGACTTTTAAAAGTATTGATAGCAGCGACCTAAAGTAATATAGCTAAAAGCTTTTTTTGTGAAATTCCAATATAAATACATGCATACATATATATATACACACACACACACACACTCAAACATACATATTCAATATGGTGTGAATTATTCAAAAAGTTTCTAAGACAGTTCCAAACTTCACTTTTGAGAAGAAAATACTTTTTGTCCTAATTTTGCACAATTCAGGACCTCTTTTGCTTCTTCACACATTTAAATTAGACAGATGTATTTTGCATGTTCCCAAACCCTATTTCAATTCAGTCACTAATACATTGTCTGCTGTTCATTGACTCAACAAATATTTACCAAGTGCCTCGGGGGCATTCCTATGAAGGCTCACAAGGATTGGGACAGAAATATACAGACTGAGATTTGTGCTTTTGTGGGAGTCACAGTCTGTGAGAAAGACAGAAAATGTATATATAATCTAGGAGGATACTGACAAACGTGCTGAAGGAAATGACCCAGGGGACTGTGGTTAGAGCATGATAGAAGAGATGGTAAGAGTTCTCTAAGGGTTCTTTGGGCAAGTGAGACTTTAGTCAAGACCTGAATGAGAAGGCAGGAACCAGGCAGAGGGAACAGCATCAGGAACCCCCCCTCATAAGAAACAGAGGGAACCACTGAAGCCAGCAGAGAGACAGAGGCAGGACGGAGCACGATCCACCTGAAGGACAGAGAGAATGGTTGTTTCAGAGAGAACAGGTGAGGAGGAGGTCGGCTGTAGGTGAAGTGAGAGAGACCAGAGGGGAGAAATGAAGCCAAGCCTTGCAGGCTAAAGGGAGCAATGCCCATTTTATTTTAATTGCAGAAGGAAGCCATTGCCCCAAACCAAGTCAGTTTTCTCCCTTTTTCTTTTTTCTTTTGCCAGTTTGAGTCTCTTCAGCTTAGTAAAAATGTCATTAAGATGCACAAGCCTGTGCACCCATGAGACTTTGATAGACAAGTAGCTAATGGGGTTTCTTTGTCCATCACCTATAAAGATGGTGATTTCTAGCTTTTTGGAACAACTCTATCTTGACTTGGGAAAAGTATCAGAATACCTTGGGGAACCAGCATATTCTAAGGCTAATTTCTTGCCTGAAAAAATATACCATTTGCATATATGAAGGTCAGATTAAAAATACAAAATTATGTTTGGTGCTAAAACTCTATTGGGATATTATCCCTTTCCTGGAAGATGTGGGCCTTCTTCTTAAATGGAGCATATGTAGCAATTCTGAATGCCACTGGGTACCTGGGCTGTGGGAAAAGGTCCTGGTGGAGTAAGGTAGGAGTCAGGCCCTGCCACTTCTTTGCTATGCTTTCTTGGGCAAACTATGCAATTCATATGGCATGCAATTATCTCATTTGTAAAATGGGGCTGATATCTGTTTCACAGATGTATTAGGAGGATTCAACAAGCTGACCAATAGGGAAATGATTGGTGAGCTATTAAATGGCATATAAATTCAAGGCATCTTCTCCAAATTCCCTGGACCATTCATACTGTCAACACATATTTGGCATATGATTAAGGGATTGCAATGGAAATCATTAAATTGAATTCAGTATGTCCCCACCATAGCTATGTACACATCCCTGGAAGGACTTTGGGGGTCCATGACTCAGAGTTGATGACTTACCGGTTTCTTTCTGAACTCATCTGGAATAGAATTCCTCCAGGGTTCTCAATCCTGCTCACACTTTCCTTCTCACAGCATAATTTATACTCTCAGGTCAGACTCTGTGTGTTTCAAATGTTTATAATACTGCAGTGAAATACAAGTTAAATGACATTTTCCAACTTTAATCAAATGAATATGTGGACCCTCATGGTAAGGAGGCTTGTAACAAACCAGCACTGTGTGTTGAGGTAGCATGTGGTTGCTAAGTTCTTTGTTGCTGTGGTGGTTATGTTGTTGTTATTGTTGTTCAGCTGTTAAGTTGTGTTCAACTCTTTGGAACTGTGGACCAAAGCATGCCTGGCTCCTAGTAGTGTCCTCTACTATCTCCCAGAGTTTGCTCAGATTCATGTTCATTGAGTTGGTGATGCTATCTACCCATCCCGTCCTCTGCTGCCCTCTTCTCCTTTTTCCTTCAATCATTCCCAGCTTCAGGGTCTTTTCCAGTGAATTGGCTTTTTGTATCAGGGGCCAGAGTATTGGAGCTTCAGCTTCAGCCTCAGTCTTTCCAGTGAATATTCAGGATTGATTTCCTTTAGGATTGACTGGTTTGATCTCTTTGTTGTCCAAGGGACTCTCAAGAGTCTTCCCCAGCTCCACACTTCAAAAGCATCAATTCTTCAATGCTTAGCCTTCTTTATGGTCCAACACTCACATCCGTACATGACTACTGGAAAAACTGTAGCTTTGACTTATATGGACCTTTGTCAACAAAATGATGTCTTTGCTTTTAAATATGCTGTCTACTTTTGTCATAACTTTCCTTCCAGAAAGCAAGCGACTTCTAATTTTGTGGCTGCAGTCACCACCCGCAGTGATTTTGGTGGTTATAGCTGTTGCTTATTTTTGGTGTCATGGAAACAGATTTACTGTGCTTCCAAATCCTTTCCTCACCAGAAGGAAGATTTGTGTTTTCTTTTATTCCATCCTTTATCCTGTCTTCCTGACGGGAGGTTTTAAATGATTATTAAAGTTAGTAATCACGGTGAACCTCGAGAGGGTTGTCTTTTGTTTCTGCACGTGAATTTAGTCAGCTGAAATCCTGACCCTGTCTGCATTTGCTTTCTTTAATATGTTGCAGTTGTGTTTTTTTCTCCCTGCAAACATCATTGGTTGGAATCAGGCTTTCAGCTAATTCCCTAATGGGGGTGTGAGGAAGAATCTTTGTATCACAGACTTTCCCTTTTGCTACCTGTGTGACATGTCAGTCAGCAGGAGAAGCTTTGTCACCATGGACTGGGTGCAGAATGAACCAAACAGAAAGTGGAAGTCCAAAGCCAAGCATTTTATCACCTCCTCCAGCCCCAGGTGTATGTGAGGAATCTTCGCCTCCCTGGGCACTGTCCCCTTATCAGGACCAGAGCATCACTGGACAGGAAGATGGTCACGCCTTTTTTCCAGTTTTTGTACTGCTTGTCAAAACCCTGGCATTCTATTTATTCATATCACACTTGTGAAATTGAGGGTAGTGTCAAAGAACTTACAGAGTCAGAGAACTCTTTATGTGGGACACCCCTGGCAGTCCACTGATTAAGAATCTGCCTCACAATGCAGGAGGCATGGGTTTGATCCCTTGTCAGGGAACTAAGATCCCACATGAAGCAGAGCAACTAAGCCCATGAGCCACAACTAGAAAGAAGCCCGCGTGGGGAAAAAAAGATCTGGCATGCCGCAATTAAGACTTGATGCAAATAAATAAATATTTTAAGAAAATCTTCCTCTAAAAAATAATTCTTTATGTGAAAGGGGACATTGAAAAAAATGGAAGAAGTGCCCCAAGCTTTTCTCCGAGCCTGAGAAAATCCAGGGCTTCACTCAACTCTCACTCCGCCCTTGGTTGTCTCCTCCTGAAACCCCCTCGGGGCCCTGGCTCCAGCACCCAGCCCCGTCTCTCCCATTGTGCTTCCTTTCTGAGCATGGTCATACCTGAGGTCCAGGATGTGTCTCTGTGTTTATCCTCTCTGGAGGGGAAGCTCCTGGAGGACAGAGATCTGCCTGGCTTCGCTCTCTGCGGCTGCGTCCCCAGCGCCCCAACAGTGACTGCTCAAAGCAAGCACTCAGATTAAATAAGAAGAAGGATGACTTCTTGTTGATCATATTCCCCATACTGTACATTTGATACCATTCATTTACTTGTTTAGTCACTTTCACTTTTCACTTTCAAGCATTGGAGAGGAAATGGCAACCCACTCCAGCGTTCTTGCCTGGAGAATCCCAGGGACGGCAGAGCCCAGTGGGCTGCCATCTATGGAGTCGCACAGAGTCGGACATGACTGAAGCGACTTAGCCGCAGCAGCAGCAACTGAAAGTCTGCACCTCCTAATCTCTCTTACCTATTTCTCTCATCCCCTCTACTCTTTTAAGGTAACTTTCTGAACTGATTCAGATTCATTTCCACCTCCTCTTGACAAGCTGTGTAGAATATATCTTTCAGAGGCAGAAGTGAGGAAAGAGAAGGACCCTGGCCCCCACCCGGGGTAACTGGATGGCTTGGATAAGAAATGGACCCTCCAAGTTGTTTGCTTATCTAAGAAATGAGACTTATAGTGTTTGTGCAGAACTCTTGATTGTAGCACAACGTTCAAAAAGTTATCTTAAAAGAGAGGAGTAGGGGGGTTGAGAGAAATAGGTGAGGGAGATTAAAGGCGCAGACTTTCAGTTACTAAATAAGTAAAACAATGGTATGAAATGTACAGTATGGGGAATATCATCAAAAATCATGTAATATCTTTGTGTGGTGACGTATGATAGCCAGACTTATCATGGTGATTTCTTTGAATGTAAGAGAAGCATTGTCCATGTATTGTGCATCAGGAGCTAACACAGTGTTGCAGTTCAATTAAAAGCCAGCAAACAAACAAACTCATAGAAAAAGAGATCAGATTCGTGGTTACCATAGGCAGAAGTTGGGGGTGGAGTGGGAGGTAGAAGAAGACGGTCAAAGTTATAAACTCCAATTATAGAATAATAAACCATTTGTTCTTGTTTAGTCACTAAAGTCATGTCTGACGCTTTTGAGATCCTGTGGACTGCAGCCCACCAGGCTTCTCTGTCCATGGGATTTCCCAGGCAAGAATACTGGAATGGGTTGCCATTTCCTTCTTCAGGGGATCTTCCCAACCCAGGGATCCTACCCGCATCTCCTACATTGGCAGGTAGAATCTTTATGACTGAGCCACCTGTTAAGCCAGAATCCTAAGTACTAGGAATGCAATGTACAGTGTGATTAATATAAGTAACTCTGCTCTATGTTATATCTGAAAGTTGTTAAGAGAATAAATCAGAGTTCTTATCACAAATTTCTTTTTCTATTTCTTTTACTTTGTACTTATATGAAATGTTAGATATTCTGTAAACTTAATTATTCATGATGCATGTGAGTCAAATCATTATGCTGTATACCTTAAATATAATAAATTGTATCTCAATAAAAAAGGGAGGGAAAAGTTAATAAATATAAGAATTTTTGTTTTAAGAAAGGTAAGACACAAGGTATGGCCTCTTGCTAGTTTTGCCATAGTTTTGACTTTGAGACATGCTATTCAGAATAATGGCAAGTGATACATTACTGCCCCAGCACTGTGCTGAGCCTTTAAATCTGTCATCTCATTTACTCTTCTCGGTGATTCTGTGATGTCAGGGCTATTCTTCCCACCACTTTATGTATGAGAAATCTGAGAGTGTAGTTAACTTCCTTGGTGCTCACAGAGTCTTCAGATTTGCCAGCGAGGATTGAATCCCCTCCTCAGTGCACTGGGTGGAAGTCCTGCAGACACCTGTGAATGGTGAATGTGCCCAAGTCTGGGTAGAGAGGGGTTCCAACGGTGGAGCATCACTAGGGGGATTTTGGAAGCTCACCTTCTCCAAAGTGTCATTGTCCAGCATTCTGTTAATATTCTTTGTGTATACATCTCCTGGAGAAAGGAAATGGCAACCTACTCCAATGTTCTAGCCTGAAGAATTCCATGGACAGAGGAGCCTGGTGGGCTCCAGTCCATAGGGTCACGACGAGTCAGACATGACCGAGTGACTAGCTTTCACTTTCTTTTCATATTCCTGGGTAAACTGCAGACACAGTATAAGAATCCAGGCATTTGACCCCAGGTATGACCTTTCCATTAAGTATGAAAACTGTTTCATCTTGAATCTACTTCTTAGGTGCCCTGGGGCTTCAGATCACTCTCGTGGCTGCCTTAAAAAAAAAAAAAACAGCAGAAACTGCTTACCAGTCCCCATGCATTCAACTCTGGGAAAGAGGAATTCATGTTTAGAAATATTTTTGAATCCTGAAATAGGCTGGTGGATAGAGAGAAAGGGGTGTGCTAATTTATAGTGGTGGATTAAAAATAGAGACAGTCCACTGGTACAGACATTTTGCCACTATTATCCAGACATAGGCCACCAGAGGACAAAAGAAAATAATGTATCCATTATTTTTAAAATAGTTAGTGATGAAAATGGTTTTGAGATGATTATAGGTGCTAGGTTCCAAGCTCTGTACTTCATAATTTTCACACGTTTGATAACATCATATTCATTTTTAAAGATGATTTCAAAAATTATAAGCTTGTGTTTTTTACAAAAATTTTTTCTTAGATGAGATACCTTATGTCTGAAAAGGATGGTAATCCATTATTGCTTACTTTTTCATTTTGTTTGGTGAGAAAGCATGAATAAAACATTAATTGTACTGGGTTGATTGCCAAAATATCAAAATCATATTTTTGGAGATGAGAACTTCAGGTTAGATTGCTGTTTCTTCATTGATTATTCCCATGGAAAAAGTGAATTGTTGACAGATTACAATTCCATTGTGAATAATCATTATTTTCATAGTCTTTGAAAAGTGGTTCAGAGAAGTGGAGACGGCTACAACAGCAGGGCTGTGATGTGTTGCATGAAATAACTTGCCAGAGTCTTTTTTTCCCATGTAAATAGTCTTGAGTTTCTAATTATTAAGATGGAAAATCTGGTTCTTAAAAGTAAGACTACAGAATCATGATAATTAACTGTGATTTCTTTTCCTTCACATAAATCATTTCACTTTCTTATTTATGAGAATAAAGTTTTTCTTCTTCACCCTTGGTCAAAATAATTTCCTTTGTTCTGATGCAGTTATTTTTCTTTTCAAATATTTTCCACATGTAGAATAGAACAAATTTGAATAGCACTCCTGGAAATAAAAATATTATTGTTTTGTTTAGATTCTGGGAGGATGAAAGATTAGACTATGAGCATTCTATACTGTAATTACATATATTAAATTATTTTTACTTTTCTAATCAAACATTTTATCAATCATTTTTTTATGAACCTGTAGTAAAACAAAAGTAAGGAGTCTCCATGATTCCAACAGGGAAAGTCTATTGTTCTAAAAATGACAATTTCACTACAATTTTGCTTTATCACCACTGGCTGAAATTTATGACATCCATCAATGCTTATAAAAACTTTTCTCATCCTGATCCATATGTGGGATTAATTACAAGCATATTCCTTCTTTTAAAGACTTTGCGACCAATGTAGATATTGACCAGGTGATATTCATAAAGTAATTTTTCCTGAACATGTGATGATGTATAATATCATGAGGTTATGTGGTGCACTTGAAGGGGAGGAGACAGAAGTGAAATGGCCCCTGCCTCTCCCCGGGGTGGTCAAGCAGTCCCCAGAGTCTCTGGTGTGGATCTGAGGTGTAGAGATCAGGAATGATGTGAGTCCTGGTGACAGCCAGACACAGTGTCACCTGCTCACCGGGCAAGAGGAGAAGGGAAAGGCTTGTCAGTGTTTTCTGAGCAGGAGTTTGCGTTTTCATTTCTCCTTGTATCAGTTTTGCAAAGGCTCTGAGTCCCTGGACCCCTAGCATCCCAGTAAATGGAAGCAAGTGAAAACAAGGATTTGTGAAGTCGTAGCTGTGTGGGCAGTGCTGCACCAGGATCAGCTCTTTGTGCTCCAGAATCAAATGATTGACTGTTGGCGGGGATTGAAATGCGCTCCCTGAGCTTGGGGGCTTTGATCTTTGCCAAATCCACTGAGACAGCTGAAATTTCATGGAAAGGTGACAAGGATTTCCTAAACCAAATGCAAATAGATGTTTAACTTTCAACTCCAGCTCATGCCTCAAAATCTTTGCAAATGCATGAAAGAAAACCCTGGTGTGTAAATCAGAGAATGTTGATTTTTTTTTTTTTAACATAACATTGCTATTTGAATGGTCTTAAACTTAAATTCCAGCCTCTTAAAAATTTTTTAGTCATTATATCGCTGATGAGTCTTATGAGATTTCAATAATAGATGTGTGTCATGTAGAGATAATGTTATTTGGAGGCCTTATTAGAACTGGGGAAAGACTTAACAAACGGCAAATTTAGTTTTCTGTGATAAAGACTGTGGACTTTCATTCTTTTGGTAATCCAGCCAGCTATGGATTATACATTCTCTTTTTTCTTTAATTAACTGATGCAAATAAAATATTGTATGAAACAATAAACATAGAAAACATTTTCCAACATGAATACATAATGTAATTAGCCTATACTTATGAACATCTCATTTAAAAAATCAGTGTGTTGATTAGCATTTATGTCAGGAAAAATGTGTAGTGTTAAGAGTTACAGCCCAGATTTTGCCATGAAAATTATGTGCTTTTGACTCAGACATGGCCCTCACTTTCTGATCAGAAAAGAATGTGTGGGTAAAAATTAGATGATTTCAAGGTAATTTTCAGTTAAAAGTCTATGATCTGTGACCTTTTTTGTACCCTTTCCACTGGATCCTTGTTTCATTGATGAGGTTATTACCGGTTTTGTTATTATTAATTTCCTCCCAGAGATATTATTCTCTTTGTATATGTTGTTAGTCGCTCAGCTGTGTCTGACTTTGCAACCCAGTGAACTGAAGCCTGCCAGGCTCCTCTGTCAACAGAATTCTCCAGGCAAAAATACTGGCGTGAGTTGCCATTTCTTCCTCAAGGGGATCTTCCTAACCCTGGGACTGAATCCGGGTCTCCTGCACTGCAGACAGATTCTTTACCATCTAAGCCACCATTGAAGCTTATTATTTAGGGGTTTTTTTATTATTATTATTAAGTAAAATTATTTTATTATATACATATTTTTAATTTTGGCAAAGGTGTGTCCCTTAATGAACCCTTGAACCACTCACCTGCTCTTTTAAATTTTCATGCGGTGGAACCAGTGCCTGGTTTCTCTTTGCATTATAATAGGTATCATGTGATGTGGACGCTGCCCTGATGGAGTCTTTTCTGTCATTTAGTGCCCAGCCTTCCCCTGCAGTTTAATTTTATGATTGGAATCTGGGATTGTCAGTTACAGAAATTTGTGCCAGAACCAAATTGAGGTCTGTGTCGATACTGAGAGACCAGGCTCCTTCTGCAGTGGTCAGTGGATCCCCATGAAAGCTGGGCTCCAAGCCTGGGTCTTGGCACGCTGTCTGCCTTCCTGGTAGGTATCTACTGCTGTGCTGCTGGGAACGGCTGACTACACCCCAGTGTGTGTGCTGGGTCTTTGTGTGTCAGCTAGAAGCCGGTGGGAAATGCAGACTCTCAGGCCTTGCCCCAGACCTCTTGCATCAGAGCCCACCCTTTAACAACCTCAGGTGATTCTTACACTCACTCACGTTAGACAATCTGGTCTAAAGCCTCCTTGTCCTTTGATGGACCTTTTGCCAGGAGTTTCTGAGTGTTTCCTCCTAGATGCACCTTTGTTACTCTCCTTAGCCAACTTTGCCTCTGGGATGTTGAACAGCCAGACACAGCCCTCTCATTTCATCCATCACTACTGATGATAAGTGCGTGGGGTTGTTTTCCTTTTGTAACCAAGTCCAGGCTTGCTCTGAATATCGCATGACAGGCCAATGAATCCAAGAAATGAGGCGTTGAGGCAAGGAAGAGACTTTATTTGAGGAGCCAGGAGACTGAGAAGATGACAGGCTAGCCCCTCAAAATAACCATCTTATCAGGGTCTGGAAGCCAGGAGGTTTTATAGATCAGAGATGGGGGGAGGTGAGGAAGCAAAGTAAAAAGGCCGTTACTCTTGCAAACATCTCCCAGAATGGCAAACCTCAGGCAGGGGATGTATTAATTTCTTCCTTCCTGACATCCACAAGCTACAGGGCTCCGAACAAAGGCAGCTTTAGCTTAACAGTCAGGCAGAGGGGCAGAATTCTCTGAGGCAGGCCTTTCGTATGATTATAATAACTAAAGCAATGAAAAGCACATCAAAGAAACAGTTCCAACATGGAGTCAGAATTGGCTTCCTCCCTTCAACACTTTTACTATTAGACAAGGAAAAACAAACCCTCTCTGACATCATCCGTGTTCCTTGCCACTGTAAAGACATACTGAAAAAGAAATGTATTATTACTCATAATTTTTTGAACATAGGTCTTGGTGAGCATGTTTCTTTAACATGTAATAGAATTTCCTCATTGATCTAATGGGTTCCAGTACTTCCCATTTCTCTGTTCCTTTTTGTCTTCTTAAACCTATGAATCATCAGAGTCATCAAAATGGATTTTGACCATTCAGATTCACAGCTCCCACCTCTAGAGTATCGCTTGGACCACAGGACCCCAGAGATGGTTACCTGTGAAAACCTTCTCCAGGGTTTCTGATGATGTGTGCATATTCGAGTGATGGGGCCTGTTGACCTGGCTCTGCAGAGCCCCTTTCCCTTCTTTGAGTGATAGGTATGGAGTGAGAGCTAGTTATGCTGATGGGTGTAGAAATGTTTTACAAACTGCCCAGGTTCCTCACATCACCGTGGCACCCTTTGCTTTTTCCTTATATCCAGCAGTTCTTGCTAATTACTCAGTTCTGTGCTTTTCCCAAGCATCTCCTAGCACTTCTGTGATGGGAGTTAATTTAAGGCCTTGTCATTTGACACTCCAATTTCATGTCTGAAGCAAAATCCAAACTGTTTTCCATCTGACCTGCAGACAGATTTGCAAATATTTGTAATTTGTTTATTTCCCAGGCCTGACCAGTGACCTCTAACTCACATGTAGTTCTTTGAGTTGAGGCTGCTGATGCCGCCATCCTGCTCTGTCTTAAACTAAACCCTCACATCATATCCAGGAAAGGAACCAACAGGAAGGTTCATGGGAATATGATCAGATTTTCTGGGCTCCTTGTCTTACAGATTTCAACATGACACTCATAGGCCATGGGGATCCAGTTATAGGTCTTTCTCTGCCTGATATAGAATTGCTTTTCCTTTCAGTTTTCTTGAGGCGTAATTCCATCCACACCAGCAATTTTGCCCCATTCCTTAACATGGAGTAATTTTGGCTTTCAAAACACAGAAACGCTTTGATCACTAAATGTACCCCCTTTGATCTTTTACTATTCTTCTCTTGCCAAATTCAGAGTGATACTCAATGGTCAAACACTGAGATGCTGAGCCCTCAGTTTGAACATGAGTGCACAAATGTGATGACTTTGTTGATGTGGGCCCCAAACGTTGCTGCACTATAGACAATCCCTTGTCGCCATATTATGTGGGTCTACGGTTTTTCCAGTGGTCATGTATGGATATGAGAGATGGACTGTGAAGAAGGCTGAGTGCCGAAGAATTGATGCTTTTGAACTGTGGTGTTGGAGAAGACT
>SJYT01056541.1:139589-175173 GCA_006410635.1 Cephalophus harveyi
TGGGGGCAGGAGGAGAAGGGGACGACAGAGGATGAGATGGCTGGATGGCATCACGGACTCGATGGACATGAGTCTGAGTGAACTCCGGGAGTTGATGATGAACAGGGAGGCCTGACATGCTGCGATTCATGGGGTCGCAAAGAGTTGGACACGACTGAGTGACTGAACTGAACTGATGGGCACCTTTAAGAATGAAATAGAGGTGGAACTATGAGGTTATGAGAACATTTAGGATTTTTCATTTTTTTAAGTTGATGATATTCCTTCACAAATGGAATGATTTCTTTCTGTTTCAAGAAGACTTTTGTGCTGATGGACCATGACCAGGTTCATGGGTTACACAGCATCACACCAAATAAAAGACAGGGGCCATGTCAGCCAACATTTCTAGAATTTAGCTTCATCATCTGCAAAACAAGGTGACACACACAGGATATTCGATATCCTGCCTTCTCCCTCTATGAGGACTCATTACACAGGCACATGAGCACAGTTCTTCTGAGAGTATCCAGTTAGTGTGTTGGTTTCCTTAACAATTTAGGAAAGACTCAAAGTATTTCCTTAGAGCCAGTTGGCTGATCAAAAGGAAGTTCATATTTTTAAAAACACAGGATGCTATACTGACTCAGCCATTGAAAGGAATGAAATCATGTCATTTGCCCTCTGTAATACAGAGTGAAGTAAGTCAGAAAGAGACAAATATTGTCTATTAACACATATAGGGGGAGTTTTGAAAGACGGTACAGGTGAAACTATTTGCAAAGCAGAAATAGAAACACAGACATGGAAAATAAACATATGAACACTAAAGGAAGAAGGGAGGGGTGGGATAAATTGGGAGATTGGGATTAATATATCTACAGTATTGATACTATGTATAAAATAGATAACTGACATTCTACTGCAGAGCGCAGGGAACTTTACTCAGTGCTCTTGGTGACCTAAATGGGAAGGAAATCCAAAAAAGAGGGGATATATATACACATGTAGCTGTTTCACTGCTGTACAGCAGAAACTAACTCAGCATTTTAAAGCATATATACCCCAATTAAAAAGACACTGTGAGACTGTGTACTATAATGTTCTTCAGCTACACATTTTTGTATGGCTGTGACTGTATTTTGTTTTGATGATTGTATAGCCAGAAGGTAAGTTAAGAATCCCAAACCCTAGTACTGAAAAATATGTTTTCTAACAAATCTATGAAATGCCATTTTTTGAAACACCTGTATGAGAGTGGTGGTGGGAATAGTAAGTTACAAAGAGCAATATGGTTGGGAGAGATTTTTAAAAATTAAAAAATACAGGTATTCGCTCCCTCTTTGCTCTTTTCTGTTTGCTCCTGCCTGTTCTTCTGGCTGGTCTCAGGGTCCTCAGCGTTGCAGTGATGTTGGGAGCCGACCACCGGGGACTGCTGAGCTAGGTGTCAGGTGTCAGGAGGAAAGGAGGACAAGAAAGTGCCTACTTCCTCCACTGGCCCTGCCCAGAAGAATTTTCCTGTCTGAGGGTTCATTTGCGGCCTTTAGTTCCAAAAGCTGATATGCCACAAATGGGAGTCAAATTGCCAAACAGGAAATCAATGGAAATCAAACCCACTTTGGAATTGTTAATATAATCTGTTCTCAACCTAGAAACCAGTGAGGACTGCGCAGGGCACAGTATGTACTTGCCCTAAATAGCCTTTTATTTCACTGGCTGGACCCATTACATGCCATCGCTTTCCATTTATAAAACGGATCTCTTGGAAAATACAGTACTGGTTTCACAGGCATCCTTTTATGATTCCATCTTCTACTTTCCTGAATTCTTAAGTGGACTTTCTGCAATAGTTCATCTACAGTCAGTTGCCCTTGGTCTTTTCTTTTTCTATTGCCTTCTAAAATTTTGTAGTAAATTTAAATTCTCTCTTCTATTCATGAATTTAATAGTCTGCTCCACTGTTCAGATATCAGTGTTCCATCCATATTAAGGTCACCTCTAAGTTTCCTTAAGGACAATCACTCTGTTCTACCTATTACCCTGTCTCCCCCAAGGCTCTGCTCTTGTGTGTGTTTTTCCAAATCTAGAGTACTTCGTTTTAAATGCCGACATTTTGCTTTCAGGCAGGCAATGCTCAAACACCATCTCAACTTCTACTATGTATTAATGAGTAAGGCTTCATGTTATCTAACCAGAGTTTCATTTTCTGTGGATCTTATCTTTAGGTACAGGAGACGTGTGCAGAATGACTGGAAATCTCTGAAATATTCATTATGTGTTCCATATCTGTTTTCCACATTGCTATCTCTCCTGTGCTCAATGGTGCATTTTAACACTTTCTGGGTATTGTTACTGAGGTTATATGTTTACTACAGGTATGTTTATGACATATAACCTAGCAGTGTTTCGTTCTTGCTCCTTCTTGCTGGAAATATTAGCTTGGTTTCTGAATCTAAAGTGTGCATGCGACAGAGTATATGTTTCTTTGTGTGTTTTATACTTCCTGTGTTTTATATTTTGGCTCTAAAAAATACCTATAAGCTGAAAGTCATGTGAACACATTTGATTTAAGTGCATTTTGATGTCTGCTTTTTGAATAACATTCTCATTATTTAAACTCAATTTTGCGTGCTGGTTCATCTCTTTTCACTGATATTTGATATAAAGATTTTGATTTAGATATGGACTCAGCCATAGGGATATACATATCAGAACTGGCTTTTGAATGAGTTACTTTGTGAGTTTTTATTACATATAATCCCCAAGACTATCAAGCCAATCCAAGGAGGGCTTAAACAGGTACCATTAAAAACAGGAATTATGACCATAATCCTAAGCCACAGAATGACATTTATGTAAAGTAATTACCCTGTGATCCAAACACATTTCAGTAGTATTTGTTAATCATGCAAGCATATGGGATCAGGGAATTAAAAATAAGAAGCAAATCAAATAAATGTGACTTTGAAAGTGAAATATATACTTGAGTTACTAGTTTATATTTTTAAAGGAAAAATTAAAAGAAATACATTTTGCTAATATGAAAAAGGTCATTGTTAAGCTTTAACAGAGAATGAAACTAATTTAGTATTAGCTATGAATTACCAATTTCAATATCTTTCCATCTGTTTCAAGGTGAAATCTATGTGTGAAACCTGAATGCTCCAGTGCTAAGGGGGCCCATTTAATAGCAGGAAAATATCCCATGCCAGGTGGACAAAGCTAGAAATTCACCTTTTGGAAAGAGTGAAGGAAAGCTTAAATGGTGATCTGCCACTTCTTCGTGTCTCTCTCCTCATTCCAGCTCCCCTGCCCACACACGTGGGGGAAACCATGAAAGTAGCTGCAGTTTTAGGGTAAGTTTTGAACTGATACCTGAGTTTGAAACACGGTTTCCCTACTAATTAGGTGGGCAATCGTGACTGTGCTATTTGAGGTCCTCGAGCATCTGTTTCCACACCTGTAATACAGGGATGACAACCTCCCTGCTGGAAGAGAAAAGATGTAAACAGCTGCTTCTGGCTCAGAGCTTGACACAAAGTCCCATAACCTAGTTGGCTTTGAGCAGTAGCAGTGCCCGTAGCTAGCAGAAAGTGCCCTCTGGGTGTTGAGGAACACTAGACTTTCTGTCCCCACCCCAGTAGGCTGCAGGGCCCACCTTGAGCTTTGAGAGAAGACCAAAGTGTTCCTTCTTCATTTAAAGGATTCTCTTATGATTTAAAAGGGCTAGAAGTTTAGGATTAGCAGATGCAAACTGTTATATATAGGATGGATAAGCAATGAGGTCACAAGCAACTATATTCAATATCCTGTGATAAAGCATAATGGAGAAGAATATGAAAAAGAGTGTTTCTGTGTAGCTTAGTCACTTTCTGTACAGCAGAAATTAAACACAACATTGTAAATCAACTATACTGCAATAAAATTTAAAAAATTAAATGAAAACTAAATAAAGTTGTTTAAAAAGTACATCAAAGAAAATACCAAAATTCTGAGTAAACACTGTAGAAGAGATATGTTCAGGGACATCAGGGACAAGAGCATGTACTCAGTATTATTAATATTAGAAACACTGTAATTTAAACCACTATAGAATGCAATATGGGGCTTCCCAGGTGGTGCTAGTGGTAAAGAACCTGCCTGCCAATGCAGAAGACTCAAGTTTGATCCCTGGGGGTTGGGAAGATCCCCTGGAGAAGGGCATGGGAACCCACTCCATTATTCTTCCCTGGAAAATCCCATGGACGAGGAGCCTGGTAGGCTGCAGTCCATAGGGTCGCGAAGAGTCAGACACGACTGAAGCAACTTAACACACACACGCAGGCAGAATGTAATAAAATATTTCACAGACCATCAGAATTAAAAATAAAAAGACTATCAATAAAAAAGAACTCAGTTTAGCCATAGTCATGTCTTCTTCCTCATTCCTGTTTATTATTTGTACTTGAGATTTTTTTCCCTATAGGATTGGTCTTTTTAGTAATATAACTTCTGTTTCATTTTAATTTTTTGTTTTGTATTTCATGTCTTCTTTCCAATTTCTTTAAGTTTACTTCATTCTTCTAGTTTATGGAATTGATTTTTGGCTGACTTGTTTCCAGTCCTTCTCTCTTTTAAAAGGAAATGCATTGCAAGCATTAACTTCTCTCGAATGAGCACTGTAGCTACATTCCATTTTAAAAAATACACCATTGTTTATTTTTAGTAGATCATTTAAGCACATTTATATTTCCTTGAATTTCTGGCATATTTGGTGTTTTCCGTTTATCAATGTTGATTCATCTTCTCCCCTATCGAACTTTCCTGCTGTTTCTTTGATTGCTAGTGCTGTCCCCGTTTCTTCTGTTGGTGTGGAAGTTACAGCTTCTACTACTTCTGTGTTGCATTTTGGGTGATTCATCATATCAGCTTTTTCTTCACTTTTTCTTTTTCTTCTATGTCTAGTCTGAGGTTTGTTTGTTTTTTGTTTGTTTGGGGTCAGGCTTAGAGGATTCTCTGTTCTCAGTTTTTAGAAGATTCTGGGACTCTTATTTGGTACAAGAGAGACAATAAGGTGATCAGGGTGGTGAGGGAGCTCCAAGTTGTAGAGACAACAGAGAAGTTAAAAGAAATAGAGAAAAGAAAAAAAAAAGGCATTTTAAATCAGAATTCTGGAAGAAGACAGTTGGAGAGGCAATATTTGAAGACATAAAGTCTGAAGGCGAACTTCCCTGGGAGCCCAGTGCTTAAGAACCCACCTGCAAATGCAGGGATTCAGTTCAGTCTCTCAGTCGTGTCCAACTTTTTGTCACTCCATGGGCTGCAGCACGCCAGGCTTCTCTGTCCATCACCAACTCCTGGAGCTTGCACAAACTCATGTCCATCAGGTTGGAAATGTCATCCAACCATCTCGTCCTCTGTCATCTCCTTCTCCTCCTGCCTTCAACCTTTCCCAGCATCAGGATCTTTTCCAATGAGTCAGTTCTTCCTATCAGGTGGCCAAAGTATTGGAGCTTCAGCTTCAGCATTAGTCCTTCCAATGAATATTCAGGACTGATTTCCTTTAGGATTGACTGGTTTGATCTCCTTGCAGTCTAAGGGACTCCCAAGAGTCTTCTCCAACAAATGCAAGGGACACTGGTTCAATTCATGTGCCATGGAATTCTCCAGGCAAGAATACTGAAGTGGGTAGCCATTCCCATCTCAGGGGATCTTCCTGACTTAGGGGTTGAACCCATGTCTCCTGCATTGCAGGCTGATTCTTTACTGTCTGAGCCACCAGGGAAGCCCTTATTTATCTAGTCTCAAGTGGTATTTAGTCTATTCATATTTAATGTCATCATCAACATAGCGTGTATTTAGATCTTTCATCTTGATATATCTTTTTAATTTCCTGCCTTATTTTAAGTGACCAAGTAATTTTTAAATTTCTATTAACACATTTCTATTAATACATTTTTGTATTATTTTGGGTGTCACTAGAAATTACAGTATGTATCTTTAATTTGCCACAGTTCAGTTTCTAATTATACCATCAAACTCTTGGCAAGATGTAAGCATGCCATGATTATATACATAATTCCACTTATTCTGCTCCCACTCCTTGTGCTCCTTTATTCCTCTGCTTTGAATGAATGTAGCCTAAATCTACATTTCTTATATATATATTACACAAGTATTGATATGTGTCCGTACATACAAATATGCACATATTAAAAATAAATAAATCTCTTCTTTTTTCCCATACATTGCACTTTCTATGGTTTTCTCTGTTTTTTTTTTTTTTTCCTTCTGCAGACTTGAACTTTTTTCTGAAATTGTATATTGTTCCCTGAAGAAGTTCTTTTAGCATTTCTTATACTACAGATTTTCTGGCTACAAAATCTGAAGTTTCCTTTGACTGAAATTGTCTTAATCTAGCTTCCATTTTTGATGTGAACTTTGGTAAGATATAAAATTTTATATAAACAGCTTTTTTTAAATTGTGTTTTTGAAAACTTTATTTGACTCTGAGATATTCAGTCATCACTCTTTTCATGCTTTCCTTACATATGACCTGGCTGGGCTTTTTTTCTTTATTTTTGGCTACTTTAAGGTTTTCTTTCCAGTTTTGGTTTTCAGCAGTTTGCCTCTGATGCGATCGATAGGTGTGACTTTAAAATTACTTTTTAAAGGTTTATCATGTCATTTGGTGAGCTTCTTGGATATGTATATTGACATATTTCATCAATTTCAAATTTAGTAACTTGGGTCTTAAAATAATTTTTATCCTATATCTTTCTTCTCCCCTTTGGGGATTTCAATTATTTATATTTTTTGATCATATATTATATGTCTTGGGTATTTTATTTTATTTTTTTTACTTTTTTATTTGCTATGTATTATCAATATAGTGTCTATTGACTTGCCTTTGATTTCTCTGATTCTTTTCTCTGTCCAGTCTGCTAATAAGCTCATCAACTGCATCTTCCCCTCTGACATCATATAATTCCATCATGATAGTTCCATTTCATTTTCCTTTTTACTGTTTCCACTTATGTGGAAAGTCTTTATCTGCTTATACTTGTCATCCACATCTTCCTCTAGATCTTTCATCATAAATTCTTTGGAATCCCTGAGTGATAATTCTAACATCTGAGTCATTGCCATATTTGTTTCTATGACCTCTTTCCTCTTTTAAATGTAGTCTTCTTTTCTCACTTCTTTGTGTATCTTGTGTTTTTTGTTTTTTTTTTTACACTGAACATTGTGATGGGATAAGGCACGTCCACCTCCTGAGAAGGACATGCCCCATGAATCTGATGGTTTGAAACTGAGTTAATCTAATGGGTAGCTGAGCTGTCCCTGGACTCTGTTGTGAAGTGAGAATTTTAAGTTAGACTCAGTTCACCACTGACTTTTACACATTGTGGAGGTGGGGTTGGGACTTTGCCTTCAGAAGGCTTGGGGTCTGAGCACTAGTCAGACTCTTTAGATCTCTGTGCATCACAAGGCCAGCTACGAGCTTTCCAAACCATGGCAATGCTGTTTCTGCTTTGCAGCCTGCCTGCTAGCATTTTGAGTTTCTGGCGCATTCTCTTTGCTCTCTAGACCCATTCGTAGCTTTATGCACCTAGGGCATCTCTTTCTGCCTTAGGGTATGGCCCTCTCAGCCTTTGTACTTGGTGAATGTCCAGGGATTTTGTAGGGATTCATCTCAGTCCTCCTGTTCTTCTCCCAGCTTTCAGCATTTACTGTGTTGCAAATATATTCTCGCCTTCTTAATTTCCTACCATAAATTTCCTTTTTTTAATTTATTAATTACATATTAATAAATATTCTATATTATTAGTATTATATTTACATTTATGACATCTTCCTATATTGATATCTTAAATGCAATTTGGGGGGAAAAAAGGAGGCATAAAAAACAAAGTAGCATGCTTTCTTTGGCAGCACATATAGTAAAATTGGAACAATACAGGGAATATTTGCACAGCTCCAGCACAAGGATGACACACAAGTTTGTGAGGTGTTCTATATTTTTAACTGACCCACAGATACAGAAAACAAACTTATGGTTACCAAAGGGGAAAGTCGGGGAGGGGTAAAGAAGAGGTCTGGGATTAACATATACACACTGCTGCTGCTGCTGCTGCTGCTAAGTCGCTTCAGTCATGTCCGACCCTGTGCAACCCCATAGACGGCAGCCCACCAGGGTCCCCCATCCCTGGGATTCTCCAGGCAAGAACACTGGAGTGGGTTGCCATTTCCTTCTCCAATGCATGAATGTGACTATACACACTACTCTCTGTCAAATAGAAAACCAGCAAGTACCTACTGTATAGCATCAGAGCTATATAATTGAAATGTATTTGATATTTTGTAGTAATCTATAAGTGAAAATAATCTGAAAAAGATATATATATATACACACACACACACACACAAACACACATGTATATACATTTGACTCTTTTTGCTCTACTCCTGAAACTAACACAATATTGTAAATCAACTATACTTCAATAAGAAAAACAAAAGAAAAGAAGAAGCAAATAAATATTGGAGGAAAAATCCCCCAATTCTTTAAACCTTACCTAAATAGATAATTTCTCATACTTAAGTTTGGAAATGAAATTATATAGCTCTGGTTCAAGGTCAGAGATAGATGGATAGATGACAGAGATGGATTTCAAGGGATTAGCTCACACGATTATGCAGTTGTGGTGAGACTGAAATCCATAAGACAAGCCACCAGGACAGGGTGGATGCTCTGGGGCAGAGTCTGATCCTGTAGTCCACAGGCAGAATTTCATCTTCAGGAAACGCTCTTTTCGGCTGTAAGTTCTTTCATCTGTCTAGATGGTGCTTACCCAGATTATCTGGGGTAATCTCTTTTACTTAAAGTTAATTGGTTGTGGGTGTTCATCACATGTACAAAATGACCTTCACAGCCACAGCTGCAGTGGTGTTTGCCTGAGTGTCTGAGTGCTACACCTGGCTCTAGGTTGACACGTAAAACTGGCTATCACAGTAGGTAAGGGCATATCCTGAGGCTGAAGCTGAAGCTCCAGTACCTTGGTCACCTGATGCAAAAAGCTGATTCATGGAAATGACCCTGATGCTGGGCAAGATTGAGGGCAGAAGAAGGAGGGGGCAACAGAGGATGAGATGGTTGGAGGGCATCACTGACTCAATGGACGTGAGTTTCAGCAAACTCCAGGTGATAGTGAAGGACAGGGAAGCCTGGCGTGCCGCCGTCCATGGGGTCACAAAGGTTTGGGCATATTCTACAAGGCAGTACAGTATGTAGTAAGGAGTAAATATTAAGGAAGAAAATGAAAGGGTTCCTAAGTGTTAATCATCCCACAGAAATGCAGGCTGGGTGTCCTCAACAGTGCCCGGGTCTGTCATTCAAGCAACCCTTCCATGTATCACAATGTTCCTTTCTTATAAGTCTGAGAGGAACCTTACTAAAACAGGGGACTAAATATTCAGTTTGGATTCAGGTGTCAGCTGCTTCTGGGATTGTCTGCAAGACCCAGCTGCCCAGCACCTGGAGACTCCCAGGCCCACGGGAAGCCCCTTCTGTCAGGGCAAGAAGCCTCCCTCAAATGCAGCCCTTATGCTCGCAGAAAGGGGGCTGCTTCCAGCTGGCCCACTGCCCAGGTTGCCTTGAATGAACTCCTGGGGCCCCTCTCAGATCATTCTGCTCATTGCATCCCAACAGTCTTCAGGGGATACAGGAAAATTTTCACAGAAGATGTTTTGTTTTTGCAAGATATGGTTATTTGGTCATAGTTCTTTTTTCCCCACTACCTTTCTATATTTATGGAAGTTTTTACAATGCAAATATATTAATTTTATAATAAAAAATCAATACAGTAGCATTTTTCATTTTTAAATTTTATTTATTATTGGTGTCTAATTGCTTTACAATGTTGCGTTAGTGTCTGCTGTTCAACAAAGTGAATCAGCTAAACGTGTACATATATTCAGGTTTCCCAGGTGGCGCTAGTGGTACATAACCTACCTGCCAATGTAGGAGACGTGGATTTGATCCCTGGATAGGGACAATCCTCCGGAGGAGGGCATGGCAACCCACTCCAGTATTCTTTCCTGGAAAATCCCATGGAGAGAGGAGCCTGGTGGGCTACAGTCCATGGGGTCTCAAAGAGCTGGGCCTGACTGAGGTGACTTAGCATTCACATATGTACATCTCCCCCTTCTTGAACCTGCCTCCCACCTCCTACCCCTCCATCCCACCCCTGTAGGTCATAACAGAGCCTGGAGCTGAGCTCTCTGTGCTATACAGCAGCTTCCCACTAGCTCTGTGTTTTACACGTGGTAGTGTAATATATGTCAATGCTTCTCTCTCAGTTTGTCCCACCCTCTCCTTCCCTTCCTGTGGAAATTAGTTTATATTCTGTAAGGAAGAAACTGGGATTGCTTACACTGTTTTCCTTTTCCATGTCTTCACCTATAATTACCATAAGCATCTTCCTAATACAGCCTGGAGGATCTGTGTGGTAGAGAGGAACCCTATGAGGTCTATGAGGACAAAAAAGGATTCCCTAAAACCTGGGAGAAGCCCCCATTTTTAGGAAATGGGAGAGTTTGTACATTCAGAATGTTGGGAGTGGTGACTCTAAATTCATTGGCTTTTTTTCAAGTAGACCAGCCAATCTTTAAAAAGAAAATGTGAATCATATCCTAAAACACTTTGTGCCTTAATAAAATTAGCTCAGTAACTTTGCTAATATGGTCTCTCTGTTCATATTACTTTATGAGAAAGTATCTGATTGGAATAAAATTTAGATAAGACATTCTGGCACATAAAGAATAATTGGAAAGGGAAAGAAGCAGGTGGTACACATACATTCTATATCTATTGCTGAATGCTTTAGTCAAAAATAGTTTATACATGAGAAGTGGAAGAGATGACCGGACAGAAAAAAATATTAGGCAGCACTACCGGGAATATGGAAACAGAGCAGGACCTTGTGGGGCATTCAGGACAGAAGTCTTGCTCCCTGCCGTGTCCTCTGCTTGCCTTTTATCTGGAGAAAGACTTTATCCAAAGGATAAGGTTAATCAGAGATATAAGAAAATGCAGAAACAAAGGGAAAGCGAGCAGTATGGAATAATAATAGTTCAGTCATTAAGCCAGGTCAAGGACCTTTAATTGCTCCTCAAGGGATACAGATAATTTCCTGAGCCACGGCCTCTGAGCTGTCTTATAGATACTGAAACCCCTACCAGGTGGAAAAAGTTAACTGCATGATGGCCAGACTGTGGCCATGATACAAGCTGCCACAATTCCAAGAAATGGCCTCGAAGAAATGGGAACGAACCGACCCTGGAACTAACTGTACTGAAAACAATCAAGGCGACCCTGGTGAGACCACTGATGACCGATTTCAAGATGATGTCAGAGATGACTGTGCTGTTTCTGCACGTAGCCCACCCCTCTCTGCCTCTACCCGCTGAAACACTCCTTGAAAAGCTCTTGCCCGCTGATGGCAGGGGGAAATTGAACTTTGGACATGAGTCCACCTTCTCTCCCAGTGGCCAGCCTCCAGAATAAAGCTACTTTTCCTTTCTACCAACACTTGCCTCTCAAGCATCAGCTTTTTGAGCCATAAGCAGCCAGACCAGATTTCAGGAACAATACTAGATCAAGAGGTGTAGTCTTGAAGAGAAAAAAATTCTCTTAGAAAGTAACCAAAAATATCCCAAAGGCTGGTTTTTCATACCAGTATTTCTGATCATTTTCAAGTCAATTCAACAAGTATTATTCGTACCTGACCCTAATGTGTCCAGGAATAGTGATGCAGTAGTAAACCGAACATACTAATGCTTGCCCTTGTAGAGCTAATGTTCCAGTGAGAAAAAGATGATGGACATAAAAAGTCAGTTACAAAGTATGTTAAAGTGATAATTAAGATAGGGCTGGGGAGTTGTGGAGTGTGATGTAAAGTGAGAGTTATTGTAAGAGACAAAAAATATCCTACTTGATGCATTCCTTAAGGTGGGTCCTGTTTGGTGTAGCCTAGTTCATGACGGGTAACTGGTGAAATTGGCTCCAATTTCTTGAGAGTCTGAGTGCTCTGGTTCAGTGTTAAGAGCAACTGAGGAGAGAATTCTGTGGTCTTGTCACTCCACAGCAGACTCTGTTTTTCTTGTAATTTGATGGGAGTAGGAAGAGTAGAAACAAGAGTCCTAGTTATGTCTTAGCAATGAACACGTGGCCGCTAAGAAGTGGGCTGCCATGTGCAAAGTCAATGGGTGCTGAAATACCAGGATCCTCGCATGAGTCACCCCAAAGCCAGGGCCAATTTACCCCCTAGTATAACAGGCACAGTATCTAGGGCCACAATAATTTTAAAAGCCCGTGAAGATGTTTTAATTTCTTTTCAAATCAGAAGAAAAAAATGAAAACAATCCAGTCCAGATTTCATTTGTCTTTATATTTCTAGTCATAAAACATAATTTTAAGCAATTTTTATGGAGGAAAGACCTATGAATGTCTTAATGTGGCTCTTCCCATAGCCCTGTGCCCTTCAGAGTAACAGCCCTCTGTCTGTTTTATTTGTATTGAGAGAATTTCTCCTCACGGAAGGAAAGATGCTTATTCATTTGGAATGGGGACATCAACCCACACCTGAGCCCATCCTCCTTCTGTGCCATAAAGTGATGCTCAGCAAAGAACTTCAGAAGTGAACATCTTTCAGTATTATCTTATAAATATAGGGTCCCAGCTTTGCAAAGCTTCTAGAGAAATAACAACATCTAGGGAGGAATGAGTTTTCTATTGTAATTGCAATTTTAAAAAATTAACAATATTAAATTACAAACAGCATTTCATTTAAACAAAATGTATGTTCAGAATTTCGCAGACACATTAATTATGCAAAATTAATTTTAATATGAATCGGAAAAAGTATTGTGAGTTCAGTCTTCATGGTGGAGAATATGTTTTCAGAGGTTGTTTTGGGGAGGAAACTTCTATTCCATTAAGAATTTGTTCCATCAAAAATGTCTGTAAGTTTTTCAGAAGGGTGGGCGGAAATGTAGCATTTAGATAAACCAACTGTCATTTTGGATCAGTGTTTTTAAATATTCTTCATAGTGTGATTTTATATTAGAGAGAAATGCATTTAAAAGGACACAGAGAGATGCCTATAGAGATGCAAGGAGAGCATCACTGTGCTCATTTCCCCACTAGGTAACACTGTGATATTATCGTTGTGCAGTTGCTAAGCTGCCCCTGACTTTTTTTGACTCCATGGACTGCAATGTGCAAGGCTTCCCTGTCCTTCACTATCTTCTGGAGTTTGCTCAAATTCATGTCCACTGAGTCTGTGATGCCATTTAACCATCTCATCCTCTGTGCTTTCTCTTCTCCTTTTGCTTTCAAAATCTTTCCCAGCATCAGGCACTTTTCCAATGAGTTGGCTCTTCACATCAGGTGGCCAAAGTATGGGAGCTTCAGCAACAGTCCAGAACTGTGATGCATATCCCTTAAAAGAATGAGTAAACAAGTAAATTAACAAATACATGAAGGGATGACTGAGTTAATAAATGAGTGACTACTCCCATGAAAGACGTAGTGAGTAAATGAATGGATGAAAGCTCGAGTGAGTGACAGAATTCTTGATGAATGAAGGGATGAACAAATGAGTAGATGTCTGTGTCAGTGGTGATGTGATTTTCTTTTCTCTTTAGCTGACTTTTTTTCCCAGAGAAATGTGGCAACAACCTCACTGAATGTTTCAAACAGTGATTTTGTTTTAAAAGCATTCTGTGCCACATGACGCATAGGCCTTGGACTAAAGAGAGAACAGCAAGTAATTTGGAACTCAGTTGAAGATAAATTTGCTAAATCCAGTCCATGGTAAATTCAAATCACTCTAGAGCAGTGAAGAATGTGTTGGACGGGGGAGAGTTTGGTGGAGAGCCAATCTGTGACGAACTCAGGCCTGAGAACCAGCACTTACCTAGAGAGCCTTCCACCGTTCAAGTGTAGCTGAGGCTCACAGGCCCAGCTATTGCTGTCTTTTAATGCAGAGCAGCTTACGTGGGATTCCCTCGATTACGTTATTAAGATTCCATCCTGTTACTTCTCATCTCTCCCCTTCTCTGTGTGATGAAGTGTGAAACGTATGCTGGGCTGTGGCACCCTGCCACCTTCTCAGGAAATGTTCCCAGACAGGACTGGCTCTTCCTGAGCCGCCGTTTCCCAGAGTCGATGGTGCCAAATGCAACTGCGCTGTCTCCTGAAGCACATGCTTACGGCAGGCTAATTGGAAAACCCTGAACCATGAAATTTAGGACAATAGTAACATATGTGGAAGTGAGAAAGGGATGAAAGCTAAATGATCCATTTAGCAGAGGGGAAATAGAACTCGGTTTCAGTTGGGACTTCAGTGTCTACACTTTCAGCTTGAGGACTCACATTTTAGTTTTATCTATGTGCCTCTTTTCCTGTTGGCTGGTATGTCAAGTGTACATGGTGTTGCTAGTGTTAAAGAACCAACTTGCCAATGCAGGAGATGCAAGAGACTTGGGTTCCATCCCTGGTTTGGGAGGATCCCCTGGAGGAGGGCATGGTAACCCACTCCAATATTCTCGCTTGGAGAATCTCCCTGGACAGAGGAGCCTGGTATGCTGCAGACCACAGGGTCACAAAGAGTCAGATTCGACTTAGTGACTGAAAAACAATAAAGTTTACACATCTACATGAAAGGATGTAGGTGTATGTGTCAAGGGGGACAAGCATGTGTGGAACTGGCAGGAGATGGAATGTTTTCCATCTCTTAACATTGAATCTTGCCTTTTAATGTAATGGTAACAAAAAGTGTAAAGTGGAGCCAGGAGCCTGTCCATGATGCAGAAATCAGGCTGCTGATTTTATACATCTTGACAACATCTTCAAAAGACTGATGGCAAACATATGGTTGTGGATAATTCAGAAGCCGTTCACAAGGTAGGGACAGCGCTTGAGCTTTGTGGAAATAATTCCCAATTCAAATCTGATATGCTATTTATCCTGCTGTTACTTATCCTGTCCCATCAGTCATACGGGATTTATCTCTATGACAACGGTGCCCTAAGGCTTCTCCATAACACACCAACATCTCAGCATTGTTTAGTTGGGATTGATGTCCATCGAATGGCTGAAAACCTGAGTGATCTGGAGCCAGATCCAAGGCCCAGGACCCTGCTCTGACCACTGAGAGTGTTTATCATGTACCTTCAGACCACTTCTTTTTCTCTTCAGAAGGGTAGAACCTTCTCCTTGTTCTGTTCTCCCGTTTCAGTGCCTTCTCATCTAATGGCCCAAGATGCTAGGAAACTCTCAGGTGATACACGCCTCACTGGCCACATGGCTCATCCAGACACAGATACCCAGCATCCCTGGGCACGAGAACACGTCTGGCCGGGAGGAGAAGGTGTGCCTTGGCTGGCAGAGGAGAGTACAGTCCTTGGACACAGTACCTGTGTCTTTACTTGCAGTTTTGGCAACATTATTACCTTCAAGTATTATTGAAAAGGCCACCTTGGAGTAATGTGCTCAGGGAAAGTAACAACCTCCCAGTGCTCTGTACCCCTGCCTCTCTCCCCTCCAGCTTCCAGGTACCCACTCAGGAAGCACAGAAAGGAACCAGGTCAATATGGTACACCATGTAGGCACCCTGATTTCCTTGTTGTTGCTGTTCAGTCCCTAAGTCGTGTCCAATTCTTTGCAACCTCGTGGCTTGAAGTACATCAGGCTTCCCTGTCCTTCACTATCTCCTTGAATTTGCTCAAACTCACGTCCATTGAGTTGGTGATGCTATCCAACCACTTCATCCTCTGCCACCCCCTTCTCCTCCTGCCCACAATCTTTCCCAGCATCAGGATGTTTTCCAATGAGTCAGTTCTTCCCATCAAGTGGCCAAAGTATTGGAGCTTCAGCATCAGTCCTTCCAATGAATATTCCTTTAGGATTGACTGGTTTGATCTCCTTGCAATTCTAGGGACTCTCAAGAGTCTTATCCAGCACCACAGGTCAAAAGCGTCAATTCTTCAGCACTTAGACTTCGTTATGGTCCAACTCTCACATCCATACATGACTACTGGAAAAACCATAGCTTTGACTAGATGGACTTTCGTTGGCAAAGTCATGGCTCTGCTTTTTAATACATCTCTGATTTCCTTAAGGTCAAGTAAATTCTCATGCTAATTTTGTAGTGGGATAACCTTGTATCTATTATGGATACAGTGTTGTTTCATACATTTTAAAGTCAGATACAAAACTTCAAGAAGTGTGGGGCCCATGGCAGTACTGCTGGGCTCTCCCCTTGTCCAGTTCCCGGCATATTTCAGAGCTGCAAGTCTCCTGTGGTGCCTCAACCTTTTATGTCTCTCTCTCTCTCTCTCCCTCCTGCCAAAGCCAGCCATCTTCTTTTCCTTCGTATTAGAGCATCTTCTTCAGGCCTCCATCCCCCTGCTTTTCAGCTTCCGCCTGCCCCAGGTCTGCTGAGAGTTTCAGAAGTCATTCATCCATGAGAATGCTATTCACAGGCCATCCAGGGCACAGCCCTCCCCTCAGGCCAGGCTCAGGCCCAAACAGATGTGGCCAAGGAGGTGAGTCGCGTAGGACAAAGCGTGGTCCTTCATAAGGAAGACCAGGAGTGGGGAGGTGCGTTTCTGAGCTTCTCATACACAGAGAGGCTGTGGGCAGTTTCCCCCTTTCCCTCTTGAGGGACCATTTCTCTCTCTGGGTCCTAGGCAGGTTTTAATATCACCCCTCCTTTCACTGCCAACAGAAAGGCTCTGGGTCCTACCCTCAAAGAAGCCCCGAGGGCCAAGTGCACACAGCCCGACATGCACTGACTGTTGATGCATGCATATCAAGCTCCTGACGGGCAGGTCTCCTCCAAGTCGTCTCCACAGCAGTCTCTGTAATTAGGACAGGCTTACAGAAGGGAGGAGAGTGGTGCAAAGTGCCCTGTTCTGTAGGAGGTGGAGCTGGGTGTGGTGTGGGGAGGTACCCGGTGCCATCCCCAAGGATCCCAAAAATAGGACAAAGGAAAGCCTGAAATGCTGATAGAAAAGCCTCAGGAGGAAGAGGGTAGTGGGAGATGCACTGAATAAATAAAACAGCTTTGCTCTTCAGTCTAGCTTATTTCCATGTGAAATCGGAACTGTTTTCTCAAATTTACTTACTCAGCATCCTTGAAGAACATAGGTGAGACAAATTTACCATCATTTACATTTCTGTTCCTCTTGGGGAAAGTCATGCTTTATATATATATATATATATATATTTTTTTTTCCCCTGCAGATGGTCTGTTTTTACCCTAAAGCCCTTTGTTTCTAATGTGTGCTTCCCTCTAACACAAGGTTTCAGCAGGGGAAAAATGCCAAAAATATTTTATGGCGATTTCTTTTTCCACGTTTGGGAAGTCTGTCCAAATGCATATATTATGGTCATCATTAAAATTTAAAAAGCAGGGCAGAGAGGAGGAGTCACGTTGAGGGATGGGAAGGCTGAGGCTTAGGGAGTTCTGGTCCTCCTCTCATGCAGTGACGCAGCCTTAAAACCACAGCTTCAGCTCCTCCTCCTACCTGCCAGCTTCTCCATTAAGAAACTCTTTTTGCTTTGGTTTTCCTGCTTTTGTACCTCTACTTCTAAACATGCCACTGAAAACTGCGAGTTACTATATCAGTTATAGGTATCCATCCACTAAGAAATTTTATGCTGTGTATGTTATATACTCTTTTTCAAAATCAAGGTAATGTCATTGATCTGATAGAAGTTTGCCAGTTTTTAGATTGATCTTTCATTGCTTCTCTACCATGTGTTAAGATCACGTGGTCTCTGGTGACTTACTGTCCTAGTCACCCAGGGACAGAAAAGTAATCTGGATGTATCACTTTCAATGTGAAAACCTGGACAGGCCTGGGCAAACCCAGGTGGTTCATCACCCTCTAAGTGGTCCTCGTTTCAAGAATACCCTGGCAGTGTTGCCCTTTGGAGATGCAATAGTTCTCCCTGACAGTGGGTTCTTCTGCTCTGTGGGAGCTTTGCATGGGGAGAAGTCGGCCAGCCTCACTGTCCGTCAGCCCCTGCCTCCATCAGCCAGACTTTGGACATGCTTTCTCATAGCGTCTCTCTCCTGTCCGTTGATTTTCTGCATGTAGTCTGCAGACATCCCACTGCTGTCACTTACATGGCCATCTTTCTAGGGCAGTGTGCTATAAAGAATGAGGTTCTGAGTTTATCTCAATGAGGGGTCACTTCTCTTCACCCTTTTCAGGCTGTGGAGGTGACCTCAGCAGTATTGAGTATAAGACAGAGGCTTCAGCTTCACACACTCAGATATACAGTGTAGTGTTGTGTTTCAGATCTATGTAATTTTGTGTAATTATGTTCAATTGCTCACTCAATCTCTGATGACTTTCTAATGAGCTGTTATTTTCAGAGGTGGTGGAAAAATCAGTTCAGGAAGAGATGATGATGTGAGGGAAATAAATAGGGAAGTGACTGGCGAGGCAGGATGAGAGGTCCACACCACACTCAGCTTCCTCTGAGCAAGTGCTGTGCCAGGGGAGGGGGCAGTACATGATGGTGAGAGGACCTGGAGAAGAAAAAGATGGTGCACAGAAGTAGAGCATACCCCTCATAAAGAGAGGCCAGCATGTGGGGAACTTCAGTCAAATAGACAGATGGCTAGGTTGAAGAAGTCAAAAAAGTCTTTTTTTATTTATACTTTAGAGCAGTTTTAGGTTCACTAAAAATTGAGACAAAGGTACAGGGAGTTCCCATATGCTCTCTGCTCCTATATTTACACAGTTGCTCACCCGTCCCACCATCAATGGGATGTCCTTGGTGGCTCAGATGGTAAAGAATCTGCCTGCAATGTGGGAGACCCAGGTTTCATCCCTGGGTTGGGAAGATTCCTTGGAGAAGGGAATGGTGATCCACCTCAGTATTCTTGCCTGGAAAATTCCATGGACAGAGGAGCCTGGCGGGCTATAGCCCATGGGGTCGCAAAGAGTGGGACACCATTGAGCAACTTTCACTCACTTACTCACTCACTCATGCTCCTGCCTTCAACATCCCCACCAGAGTGATACATTCACTACAATCAATGAACCTACATCAGCTCATCACCATCATCCAGAGTACATAGTTTACACTGGGGTTCACTCTTGGTGTTGTACATTCTATGGGTCTGAAAGATTGTACAATAACATGTTTATACCATTATAGTACCATAAGAATGGTTTCAGTGCCCTAAAATTCTATGATTTCCCCCATTTCAGCCCTCTCTTCCTTTACCCCTTAAAGCTGACAAGCATCAGACTTTTTGCCATCTCCATAATTTGGCCTTTTCCAGAGTGTCATATAGTTGAAATCATACAGTATAGAGGCTCTTAAGATTGGTTTCTTTCACTTACTAATATGCATTTAAGTTCCTTCTATGTTTTTTCATGACTTGATAGTTTCCTTTTCATCACTAAATAATATACCATTGCTTGGATGTACCATAGTTCATTTATCCCTTTCCCAAAGGATATCTTCATTGCTTCCAAGTTTGGCACTTATGATTGAAGTCATTTTAAAATACTGAAAAATACTTAAACAGTTTACAAAGTGAAATATTGTAGACATTGTTTAAAATTTTGAAACCTACACAAAGCACCTCTCTCTGCACCCAATCTAGGCTCCCTTAGTATTTTTGCTACCAGTTCCATTATTTCTTGAAGCAATTTTAGTAACTACCTGTACGTGCATTCTCATCTTCAAAAATGGAAACAACTACTTTGTCCATTTGCTTTTGTCATTGCTATGTTTCATGAAAGTCGTTGTGAAATCTGGGATTGAACCAAGTTTTGAAAAAGAGAGAGAAAAGAAAACCATCTCCCTGTGAAAAACCTGTGCAAATCCCACATTTTATTAAGTTGTAAACCATTTGAAGAAAAGTCAGAGGAAATAGATGAAATGACGTGTTATTTCACCAAGCAAAAGTAGAAGGGTAACCATATAACTTGTCTACAATGGGGGTTCTGAAAGCAGTGATCTATCACTGTGTAAACAGAGTTAGCAGAAAGACTCAAACAAAAAGACCGTGGCTTATGTTCTTCCTAAGAAAAATGATAGAATGGCATGTATTCAACATACGCATGTGAACACATACTTTGAAGGTTATACTTTCTAGGGATTTTCGTACCCTGAAAAGAACTGTTGCATGTGGGATACATTGCCCCCAGGGACTGCTGGGTGCTTGCATATTTAGTCTGAACCACTGGCTTGCCATCATTCAGTTTAGTTCAGTCGCTCAGTCGTGTCCGACTCTTTGTGACCCCATGAATCGCAGCATGCCAGGCCTCCCTGTCCATCACCAACTCCCGGAGTTCACTCAGATTCGCATCCATCGAGTCAGTGATGCCATCCATCCATCTCATCCTCGGTCGTCCCCTTCTTGTCCTGCCCCCAATCCCTCCCAGAATCAAAGTCTTTTCCAGTGAGTCAACTCTTCGCATGAGGTGGCCAAAGTACTGGAGTTTCAGCTTTAGCATCATTCCTTCCAAAGAAATTCCAGGGTTGATCTCCTTCAGAATGGACTGGTTGGATCTCCTTGCAGTCCAAGGGACTCTCAAGAGTCTTCTCCAACACCACAGTTCAAAAGCATCAATTCTTTGGCGCTCAGCCTTCTTCACAGTCCAACTCTCACATCCATACATGACTACTGGAAAAACCATAGCCTTGACTAGACGGACCTTAGTCGGCAAAGTAATGTCTCTGCTTTTGAATATGCTATCTAGAATTGCTATAGTCAATAAAGCAGAAATACATGTTTGTTTGCTTTTTCTGGTGATAATCACCTTTAGATCAGTTCGTTAGATGCATGGGGAAATGAGAGTCACACCACCTAGGCTTTCGCCCAGTCCCTTATTAACTCAATACCTGTATCCTGAACTATTATACTATTATACAGTTCAACTGACAGCTGGCAATATCAGAGTTGACAATTTCAGGTTTTTCTTTCCTCACATTAACAAACAAGCATTTATCAATATTTGGCAACCCATGACCCCTAGTGTGATCCCCACAAACAGTGAAGACTTATTATAATATTAACAATAGGTAGACTGAAAACCACCATGTCTTCACCTGGTTCAGCCTGGGGTGGATGTCCGTCTCAGGATGCTTGTGGATGTTCACGGGAATGCAGGGTCATGGGATCTAGACAGGAATTCTCGGAGCACATTCTCCAGCTCCCCATCTGGTGCAGGAGTTTCTGAAGAGCCACTTGGCCCACCTGACTGCTTGTCTTCAGTCCTGCAATGGGGTTTTCTAGGCATTTCCTACTTCACAGGCAACTTATTCCATCAATGGATGCAACATCCTTCCTTATGTTGTGGCAGTGTATGTGGACTGCCTGTGATTTTTACCACTTAATTTTTCCATATTCTCATCCTACTGTCCTAAGGGCAATAGTGAATGAAAATTTGGCAAAAGTGTTGCATTAAAAAAGAAAAAAACAGAAAATTTTGAGAGCACAAAGACAACCTTCATAAGGAATCAAAATGCTGAACTATCTTTGTGCTGTTTCATTTCAATAGACATAGTAATAAGATGAGCTTTGTATGACTTGTGTGTCCTGGATCACTGATATTTTATGCTTGCAAATTTTTGCCTGTTGTGTGAATGACACCATCAGGCTCCTGTGAACTTCTAGTGAGTACTGTCTCTGCACCCTCATGGTGGGTGTTTTCATCATCTTTTATGTGCACTTCCTACTGATACTTGCAATATGAACTCGTGATGCCATCTATATTTTACATAGTACATAAATGGGAAGAACAAGAACCAGGAATTTGAGGTGAATTCTTGAACATTTTACCCTTGAACAACACAGGCTTGAGTTGTGTGGGTTCATGTAAACATGGATGTTTCTAATAGTAAATGCTACAGTCCTGGGCTTTCTTGGTGGCTCAGATAATAAAGAATCTTCCTGCAATGTGGAAGACCTGGGTTCGATCCCTGGATCCAGACGATCCCCTGGAGAAGGGAATGGCTACCCACTCCAGTATTCTTGCCTGGAGAATCCCATAGACAGAGGAGCTTTGTGGGCTACACTCCCTATGATTCGTTGAATCTGAAGATATGGACCCACAGATCCAGAGGGCCAATTATAAATTATACTCAAGTTTTGGATCACACAAATGGTCAGGATTCCTAAAGTCACATTGTTCAAGGGTCAACTGTGTGTTTTTCTTATTCTCTTAGCTATGAACTAATTTGTCAAGTGAGCAGAAAAAATTTGGAAATAATAGTAATTAAGAATTTTTCAGTAGGGTTTCCAAAAACTGTTAGTTCAAACGAATATATCTATATATATTTTGATGTTGTGAGGTTGAAGACAAATTTATTTCTTGACTAAATACTTATGCTCAAGAGACAAGGGTAACATACTGTCAGTTGTTGTCTTTATGAAAATAAAATGATGGATGGACCTAAAGATTATTATACTAAGTCAGACATAGAAAAACAAATATTATATGATATCACTTATGTGTGGAATCGAAAAATGTTGCGAATAAACATATTTGCAAAAGACAGAGGAAACATGGTTACAAAAGGGGACTTGCTGCTGCTGCTGCTGCTAAGTCGCTTCAGTCGTGTCTGACACTGTGTGACCCCACAGATGGCAGCCCATTGGGCTCCGCCATCCCTGGGATTCTCCAGGCAAGAACACTGGAGTGGGTTGCCATTTCCTTCTCCAATGCATGAAAGTGAAAAGTGAAAGTGAAGTCACTCAGTCGTGTCTGACTCAGTGACCCCATGGACTGCAGCCTACCAGGTGGGGATAAATTAGGAGTCTGGGATTAACAGATATATTCTATTCTATGTAAAAATAAACAACAAGGATTTACTTTATAGCACAGGGAACAATTTCAATATCTTGTAACATGGAAAAGAATCTAAAAAAGAATATGTGTACATATGTATATATTACTGAATTACTCGACTGCACACCTGAAATTAACACAATATTGTAAATCAACTGTAGTTCAATTTAAAAAGAAAGAGAAAATGATACCACTTCTGAAAGTAATATTTGAGTTAGCTTAATTGACAGAAAGAGCAGTAGAGAGGGCTACTCCCCTATAACATCTGGTTTATAATCCCATAGGGAAAAACTCCCTCAGAGAAAGGATGGCAGTGGGAATCCTCAAAATTAGCCAGTGGAGCAGCCAGAAACCAGGTCATTTTTTATTCAGTGCTGCAGAAATGCTGCAGAGGAAATTGGGGATTCCTGGGGCAGGAGCTGAGCCTTGAACTCCACAGACCCCAGCTCAACCACTGAGCTGACAGTACTTAGTAGCTGTCATCTCAGGCTCACATCTACTCAGAGGACAGCCTGTACTTATTTCTGGATACAACAAACCCTCCCCAACATCACTGCAGGATTTACCTTGCCAGTAAGTCGTGGTCAGGCTGCGCATTATTTCTACGGGAAAGCAGGAGAAGGGGAGGGGGCTACCTGGAGGAGAGCTTCGCTCACCTTGAGGTGATCTGGTCTGCCTTGAGCCGCGTTAGGAAAGTGTGCTTCTCAAGGGCTTCCCAGGGGGCGCTAGTGGTAAAGAACCCGCCTGCCGCTGCAGGAGACGCAGGTTTGATTCCTGATTGGGAAGATCCCCTGGAGGAGGGCGTGGCTACCCACTCCAGTATTCTTGCCCTGAGGATCCCCATGGACAGAGGAGCCTGGTGGGTTACAGGCCATAGAGTCACAAAGAGCTCGACAAGACTGAGAGACTGAGCGCACACGCATGTGCTTCTCAAAGTGAAAGTGTTGGGTGCACAGGTTTCAGCAAAATTAAGATTGAACTTTTAACATCTTTGAAACGTTGATTTTTCAGAGTGTTAATAATCACCCAGGGAAGTCTAAAAATGCAAACCCGAGAATCTGCTCAACTCCCAACATGCGTGCTTGCACGCACGCATACACACATGCAGAGAATCTTAGAAAAAGACTAGGAACGGGGAGCCAAGTTCCCCATTTGAAATTTTGAGACCCTTGCACTTCATCCTTTTCTCTGTTTAGTATTGATTTCTTTTTCCAGAAACAATTGCATCTTATTGACCATTAAACACACACATGCGCACACCTGTATGTCAGTGTGTACTCAGTCACATCTGACTCTTTGTTGCCCCATGGACTATGCTGCTGCTGCTAAGTCGCATCGTCGTGTCCAACTCTTTGCGACCCCAGAGACGGCAGCCCCCCAGACTCCCCCATCCCTGGGATTCTCCAGGCAAGAACACTGGAGTGGATTGCCATTTCCTTCTCCAATGCATGAAAGTGAAAAGTGAAAGTGAAGTCGCTCAGTCATGTCTGCCTCTTCACGACCCCATGGACTGCAGCCCACCAGGCTCCTCCATCCATGGGATTTTCCAGGCAAGAGTGCTGGAGTGGGGTGCCATTGCCTTCTCTCCATGGACTATAGCCCACCAGGTTCCTCTATGGAATGTATGTTGGTACACACATATATATTTATATCTTCTCTAAAAGATGTATAAATGGTATCTTAGATACCATTAGTATCTTAGATAGATCAGCAGTATGTACTGCTTTAAAAATTCTATTTATAAAATCTGCAATGCATATGTTCAATTAGTTGTCATTATTTTTTATTTTTAATTGGAGGAAAATGGCTTTACAATGTTGTGTTGGTTTCTGCTGTGTGAACCAGCCATAAGTATACACGTGTCCCCTCCGCCTTGAGCCTCCCTCCCACCCGTTCCCCCATCCCGCCTCTCCAGGCCATCGCGGAGCACTGAGCTGAGCTCCCTGGGCTGTGCAGCAGCTTCCCACCAGTGATTATTTACACATGGTAGTGTGTAGAGGTCAATTCTGATCTCTCAGTTCATCCCACCCTCTCTTTTTCCCACTGTGTCCACAAGTTTGTTCCCTACATCTGGATCTCTATTCCTTCCCAGCAAATATATTCATCAGCACCATTTTTCTGGACTCGATATATGTGTTAATATACAATATTTGTTTTCTCTGTTTTTATCATTTTAATAAATCTTTTCTTCTCATTCATTTTCTTCTGACATGTTGTCCTTTAAAGACTATAGAGTTTTTTTCTTTATCTTACAAATTTCTTGTTTTAAAATAGCTTTTTCTATTGATAGATGTTCTTGGTTCTTACCAGAAATGAAACACACTGTAACATTTACCTCATTTTTCTTCCCCTGACCTGCCCCAGTAAAGAATACTGACCAGACACTCACTTTGCCATCTCCAGCAAAGCATGGTGTTACTTAGTTGTTTATTTTTTTTTCTTTGAAACAATGCTTTTTATTTATTTATTATTATTTTTTAAATTTATTTTTACTTTATTTTACTTTACAATACCATATTGGTTTTGCCATACATTGACATGAATCCACCATGGGTGTATATTAGCTCCCAATCCCGAATCCCCCTCCCACCTCCCACCCACATCATATATTTGTTTATAATTATGATGAGTCTCAAATTCTAAATATCATTTTGGAATCCAGATCTACTAAGGTTCTGTTTCACTTAAGAAGAGATGAATTTGCTCTTAGAGATTGACAAAACCGGGTCCTGTGAGGTGCTCAAAATATGAAGGCATTTCTCCTAGCTTCTTATTCTGCTTATAGTCACTTGCTGTCACTTGTATTGTCCTCAACTATCAGAATTTATTCTCCCAATATTTGTGACTTTTTTGCTTTGCTTAATCACATCTCTTACCTTTATGTTTTAAAGTTTTCCACTTTAAATGAGGTTCCTTATAAGGTTGACTTTTTTGCCTGTTTATTGGAGTGACATAGATTGAATGCAGGTGTCCCTTAATCAGGGACTGTTTTATGTACATAATAAAAGTGATTTCTGCCTGCTTATCAGACCTATGAATGGGCTCATAAATTCACTTTATCCTGGCTTCCTTAGTGAAGGACATTTCTCCACAGGCTGCCAAAAAACAATCAAAGTTTACTTTTCCAAAGCCTATAAAATAACCAGGCTGGTTTTTGAAAAAGAGTGAAAACTTTAGAAATAGCATCAAAATTGTCTGTTGTCTCACAGTTTAGAGAGAGATAAAGGACCATTTCTTTAAAATTAAATGTAAAGAAGAAACCTACCAATATTGGTTTTATTGCTGCTTAAGCTGTGACGAAAACCTTCAATGTTTCTGTCTTGCTATAAATGAGACACACCTGGTGAGACCCAGATGATGTGGGGGTCAGCTTATAGGCTAGCTCTTCTTTACTGGCAAACACCGGGTCCACCTCATGCTTCCAACTGACCTTCTGGGTAGGACTCTCTACTTGATAAACACAATTAACTTAGATTATTTTAGTGATAACTGATAAAGGAACAGTTAAGCAATAATATCTTTTTCTAAGTGATAGAAATACATGATGGAAAGTTTCTGAGATGGAGGAAGGGAGGGGCATTTATTTGTCTAATGATCCTCAGATACTAGTCATTTAGGTCGACTTGAATCATCTGTACAAAGACACAAGGTCTTTATATATATATACATATAATTATATAACATATCTCTATATATGGGGCTTCCCCAGTAGCTCAGCTTGTAAAGGATCCACCTGCAATGCAGGAGACCCCAGTTTGATTCCTGGGTCAGGAAGATTCCCTGAAGAAGGCATAGGCTACTCACTCCAGCATTCTTGTGCTTCCCTAATAAGCACTCACTCATCGATTGATTGATTCCCTCACTTACCAACCATTTATTGATGGCTTTCTTGTTCTCGGATGTATGCTTAGTGTTAGGTATGGGCTTCCTCAATGGCTCAGCCCGTGAAAGAGCCTGCTTTTAACAGGCTGCAATGCAGGAGACACAGGAGACATGGGTTTGATTCGTGGGTCAGGAAGATACCCTGGAGGAGGAAACGGCAACCCACTCCAGCGTTCTTGCTTGAAAAATCCCATGACAGAGAAGCCTGGAAATCTATTTCCAAAAAATTGCAAAGAGTCAGATGTGACTGAGCAACTAAACACATGCACACACACGTGGAAAAATAGTTGATATTGTCCTTAAGATACAGTGTGAATAGAGGAAACTGAAAAGTAAGTACACATTTCAATGCAATGTGTTAAGTGATCAGTTTCAATATGATATGTTAATTCTTACAAAAGCTATGAGCTGTCTATGGGAGCTGAGAGATGACAGTATCCTACAGAAAGTTACCAAAATACATATTATATTTCACATATAGTTTGGTCTGCCATCTTCCAAGTACACCTAAAGCTAGAAATGCTGTAATTTTAAAAACCACAATTCGGTGAAACATTATGAGGCGAGTATGTGTCTCCATATGGGAGTGGAGTAACCATTTTTTTATACTTTTCTATTTATCTTTTTCATTTGACACCATATACTATTGACCAGACGACTGTCAAAACTGGCGTGATTTCCCCAGGATTGTCCACATAATGAGAGATCTGAGGGATCCTGAGGGGTTGGGTTCACATAGGGGCATCACCCTACATGGAACTGACCAGGAGCAGAGGTGTCCACAGTCTGAGACAGACTCCAAGGCACATTAAATCATGCCATTTTCTCCCGTTTATAAGAATAAAAGCTACCCTTTCCTGTGGATCTTCTACCTAAATAAGACTTCACCACAAAATGGATTGATTCAGCTTGCAGTTATGTCCTAGAACTTTGAAAACTGGTTCAAAAATAACAATTTGTCACCACAAAAAACACTCTAACACTCAGAGTTTGAGAATGACAAAATACACTTCTACAGACGACAAGATGACAGGTACCCTTCCTGAGGGATATTGGAATTTTCTTGGTTTCCTCCTAGGTTAGTTCTGCCACTTGCTGTGGCCAACACAAGTCAGGTGACCTGCTGGGTCTCAGTTGTGTCGAGTGTTAAATGAGGAAACTGAGCTGAGAGATCTCTCGGGAACATTTCATATCTAATAGTCTTGTCTCAGTGGTACTACAACTGTGCCTTAGAATGTTAAAAAAGAATTCAGAAGAAAAAACAAAAATACAGGTTGAATTGGATTTGAAAATTGAAATAGACATTGCTGGCAACTGTTTGCAATATACTCTTGGGTGAAAACCAGTGTCTTGAGAATGAAGGAGAGGTGTTTCCATGTCTTACCGCAGAACTTGTTGGAAGAGGAAAGATTGATTAGAGAAGAGCTGAGTATGGGTTTGGTTTAATAATGGGCTTCCCTGGTGGCTCAGATGGTAAAGTGTCTGCCTGCAATGTGGGAGACCCAGGTTCGATTCCTGGGTTGGGAAGATCCCTTGGAGAAGGAGATGGCAGTCCACTCCAGCACTCTTGCCTGGAAAATCCCATGGACGGAGGAGCCTGATAGGCTCCAGTCCATGGGATTGCAAAGAGTCGGACACAACTGAGCGACTTCACTTTCACTAGGTTTAATAAAAGTGAAAGTGTTAAGTCATTCAGTGGTGCCCAACTCTTTTTGACCCTCTGGCTATAGCCTGCCAGGCTCTTCTGTCCATGGAATTCTCCAGGCCAGAATACTGGAGTGGGTAGCCATTTCCTTCTCCAGGAGATCTTCCCAACCCAGGGGCTGAACCTGGGTCACCTGCATTGCAGGTGGACTCTCTGTCATTTGAGCCACCAGGGAAGCCCCTATTTTATTTGTTTGCAGAGAGTTAAGCAAAATGTGTATTTTCTTAGGTTGCAAGTTATAAAGCAAGGGCCTCCCCACCGCACACAGCTCCCAAATCTTGTACACCAAATGTGTCTTTCACACAATAATCTCACAGAAGCCACAACAGACTTCTATAATGTCAACATCAGCTTTTCCATATGAAATGCATCTTTGAATAAGATACTGCTATTGTCTGGGTCTCTAGAATCCCCTGGAAATTCTCAGAAGCGCAACAGTGCATATGCCCTTTCTGAGGTCATAAAGATAAGCCCTCTTGTACTTTCATAACAGCATCACTCAGATTATAGCAACAAAAACTCCTGATGGAGTTTTCAAAAAAGAAATGTTGGGATGTGTGCTGTTTCTTCTTTTATTTTTAAGCTCCACCAATAGAGACCTTGGTAAGAGGCTTTGTTCTTTAATCCCAGCTGGTTGTTAAAAGATTTGTTGTTTTACAATTAAGTGCAGATGGTTTTGAGCAGTAATCAGATAAACAATGATGCAATTTAGGGATGGTTCAATTTCCGGGTTGGATTTGCATCCTAATCCTAGACTTAAAAAAAAAATTAGAAAACATTTCCAGATGATCTTAATGTTCTTTTATGACAGTCATCCTTGCAGTACCTTAAGCAAAGGAAAGAATGCCCATTATTAAGTTGGATGAAGAGAAAACTTTTTAAGAACACGGCATATCATTGTAGTCTCTGGACTAACGTGGCACAAATCATAGTGAAATTAGTTCACAAAGGTAGGCAAAAGGTGAAAATGCATCAAGATTGTGTACGTGCTGATTTCTCTAGAGAAAAAAGAATGAAAGAATTTTCCCACAGTAAATAGGGCTGACATGGTCAGCTCTATTAGATTTAAATATATTTTGAGATCTGGTTCCAATGGAAAGTAGATGAACCTTTGGCAGCGGCACACAGGTGGAGTCACTGAGATGGAATATTAGATTGTGGAAGAAGAAATATTTCTAACACAGAGGATTTCAAGCAAAGGGGTGGATGTGCTGAAGGGGAGTCATAGGGTGATGCACAAGGGGTACTCGGTGATCCTCTCTTTCTCAGAAAGGTGAGTTTCCAGATGCATGAGGGTTGAGAAATGTCATGTGCTAAAGCCCACACATCCCCAGCTCAAACAGGAAAGAATCTGCCTGCAATGCAGGAGACCCGGGTTCAGTCCCTGGGTTGGGAAGATCCCCTGGAGAAGGGAATGGCTCCCCACTCCACTATTCTTGCTTGGAGAATTCCATGGACTGAAGAGCCTGGTGGGCTACAGTCCACAGGGTCACAAAGGGTCAGACACTGCTGAGTGACTGACACTTTCTCTTTCACACATCCCAACCCTCATTGTACATCTGAGGATTCAGCTTCCACAGTGGGTGGGTCTGAAATGTGATTCTTCTGTATTTCTTTCTTTTTAAAAGATTTATTTATTTACTTTTGGCTGTGCTGAGTTTTCACTGCTGTCTGAAGGCTTTTCTCTAGTCATGGTGAGCGGGGACTCCTCTGAGTTGTGGTTCATGGGCTTCTCATTGCCATCGCTGCTCTTGTTGCAGCTCGTGGATTCCGTAGCTGTGGCACATGACCTTATTTGCCCTGTGGCATGTGGCATCTTCCCAGAGCAGGGATTGAACCCATGTCCCTGCATTGGCAGGTGGATTCTTTACCATTGGACCACCAGGGCAGCCCTCTTCTGTCTTTCTCTTGGGAAGTTTTGCTTCCTATTTGGTTATTTCTCTTTCCACGTTTGGAGCCTCGAGGTTCCTCCAAGGACAAGAGGGTGACATCAGGTTACTGGAGCTGTGTAGCTCTGGTACATTTCTTATCAGCTTTGCCTCTCAATCTCACAGGACAGCTAAATAAGAATCATCCTTTCAAAGCTAATGTGCACCCTCTTGCACAATGCAACTTTCACACGCAGAGAAAACACAGGTGGAGCCAGCTCAGCCCTTGTTCCCACATGTCATCTCCATGGATTGTGGCCTCTGGCGGAATCAGAGTGTGTGTGCGTGCGCAGTCTCTCAGTTGGGTCTGACTCTTCGTGAGCCCATGGACTGTAGCCCGCCAGGCTCCTCTGTCCATGGGATTCTCCAGGCAAGAATACTGGAGTGAGTTGCCATTTCCTTCTCCAGGGGTTCTTCCTGACCCAGGGATCAAACCTGCGTCTCCTGCATCTCCTGTATTGGCAGGTGGATTCTTCACCACTGAGCCACCTGGGAATACCTGGGATCATTGGCAGGCTGCAAATATGGATGTAGAACTTCCTTGCCCCACGATTTCATTTCTTATTCAAAATATTCCAAGTGGTCAAAGTTTTGGTCTGAGTGCATTTTGTCTAAAAATTTAACTTTACCTTTTATCAGAGCTTAGCTTGGACCTACCTGGAAGTCCTGGTAAATTTCCCTGTGAATTCTCACTCTTTAAAGAGTTTTAAATTAAAAGAAACAGAAGGGATCTCCTACACACTGGTGTGACTGACATAATTCTAAGGTGACCTTCAAAGACCCGAGTCCGAGTGTGATTTCCTCCCACCCAGTGCGGGAGGAACCTCCAAGGGTCATAAGATCCTGCTCCTGTGATTATGTTACATTCTGTGGCTAAAGGGATTTCATAGCTGTGATTGAGGTCACAAATAAGCTGACCTTACGTCTGGAGATTACCAGGGTGAGCCTGACCTTTAAATTTGCATGAGAGGTCAGAGCATGAGAAGAAGTTGAGGGGAGGGGCCACATGGCAAGGAATATGGGTGACCTCTAGGAGCTGAGACCGTCTCTAGTTGACAGCCAGCAAGAAAATAGAGGCCTCCAAACCTCTAGAGACTGAATTCTGCCAACAACAAGAATGAGCTTGGGAGTGGTTTTCCCCAGAATCTCCCCATGAGAGACCAGCCTGGCTGACCCCTTGATTTCAGCCTGTGACCTCCTGAGCAACCGGAAACTCATACAGCAGTAGGTAACTGAACTGTTTTATTTCTCTGATGAGTTATGTCATTTCCACCCTCTCCACACTGATATGTGATGCTAAGGCTGGGGTTCTGCAAACCCCCTTCTCTTTTACCAGCTGCTCTGTCGGACTCTGACATTCGGGGCCACGTGGGTTGCCTGGAAGGCTGGCAGAGAGGTAAGAGGCAAATTCTCACCCATCTTCTCCTCTTTCTGCCAGTAGAACCCAAATGTTGCCCAGCAATGGAGGATGGGTCTGATTATAGGAAGAGGGACCCCTTCCAGAGCCTGAGAGTGAGCTCCTGTCTAACACTCAGAAACGAATTGTCTGAGGAGACACATGTGCTGATAAAGCAAGTGACTTTTTTGGCAAGGAGCACCGAGGCGGAGATCAGGAGGGTAAGGGAGCCCAGGAGAACTGCTCTGCCATGTGGCTTGCAGTCATGGGATTTATGGTGATGAGGTTAGTTTCTGGGTTGCCTTTGACCGATCATTCTGACCCAGGGTCCTTCCTGGTGGTGCATGCATTGCTCAGCCAAGATGGATGCCAGCAAGGAGGATTCTGGGAGGTTGGTAGGATACACAGAATGGAGTCTCCTTTTGACCTTTCCTGAACTCTTCCAGTTGGTGGTGACTTGTTACTTCCATGTTCCTTAGCAGGACCTCCTGTTGTAAATTATGCAAATAGCTACTATGGTGCCTGGCCAGGGTGGGGGGTTTCAATCAGTGTTTCCTCTAACAGGTTGGCTACAGAAATGATGGGAGACTGTCACTTAAGACCTCCACTTACCCTACTTAGCTGTTCTCTGCTCTCTTCATCAGCATAGCTGCACAAACTTTTTTTTTTTTTAATCTCAAAGTAGATGATCAAAGAAGCTTCTGGAATCTTCTGGAATGAAAACTTAATACCTTAGCCTGCATGGAGCTCAGTCAACACCTTAGGAGCATTCTGCCACTTGGTTTAGTTAAAAATGAAACTGATGCCTGTTTCATCTTTTTTTTTGTTTGTTTTTGTATTTTTGAAAAACAAGACAATAAAAGCATTTTTTATGTTTTACCCCATTTCAACATTGAATGGCTTTTACTAGATTTTTAACTCTCTGGACTACTTTTGGATAAAATTTCAATGTGTACTACTATTAACTTGTCAATCTGCCCTCCACATCCCTAATTCCTGTCTACTTAAGGGTGGTGGTGGTTGTTGTTTTTCAGTCTGAGTCCTGTCTGACTTTGCAACCCCATGGATTGCAGCAAGCCAGGCTCCTCTGTCCTTCACTATGTCCCAGAGTTTGTTCAAACTCATGTCCACCGAGTCGATTATACCATCCAACCATCTCATCCCCCTTCTCCTTCTGTCCTCAATCTTTCCCAGTATAGGAGTCTTTTCCATATGTCTGCTCTTTGCATCAAATGGCCAAAGTATTGGTACTTCAGCTTCAGCAACTGTCCTTCCAATGAGTATTCAGGGTAGATTTCCTTTAGGACTGACTGGTTTGATATCCTTGCTGTGCAAGGGACTCTCAAGAGTCTTCTCCAGCACCACAGTTCAAAAGCACTGTGGTTTGAAAGAAAGAGCAAGTAATAGTTTAATGATCACTATGCAGGAAGCAAAGAAGCTGGGACACATCCTTTCAATTCTGCTTCATTCAACTCAGTACATTGAGAAAGGATTTTAAGAGGAGAAGGCCCTCTTTTGGTGTCAGAGTTAAATGACTGCTTTAATAAAGTTGGAAATGGTTTCACGCACTTGCTTCTACTATTGAGTTCTTTCTCAGAACTCAAATTCAGAAAAGGAGATACAAATTTAATATATATTTTAAGATATATTATCTGTAATATATATATATTGCCTGAAACATATATTATATGCTACTAGATTATTATATGTGCGTTCCAATAGATTTTTGTTTTTTGTTTCCGATGGGAAATTAATTGCCCCAGGAGCCTGAATTGCACACGCCTCATTACCAGTCATCCACAGTCTCAAAGCAGAGCAGGAAATCAGATGCGTGCGCTTTAAACCCAGCCCATTTGGAATTTACTTACTTAGTTAAAGATCATCACCAAGCAGAAGCCCCTTGGGAGGAGGAGTCGCTGGCTCATTGGGCCCCATGGGGAGGGCGGTAATTAAACTCTGAAGGCAGCACTGATGTTCGGCTAAAAGCTTGTCTTTAAATAGTAATACACTCGCGTTGTAAAGTGGTAGGCCCTCGGGTGGCTGTTGACACAGTGTGAGGAGCTGGCACTTTTTTCTATAAAAGCCAAATTGAAGAAACTGTTATGAGCTCATCTGCATAAAGCAATAGGATTCTGCCCGAGGGTGCAAGAGACGGGGAGTGATTAGCCAACCGACTCTCCGAGCTCCTCCGCGGCTCCGCTAACACGCCCGCCACTTATCACTAAAAAAATTGCAGACACCATATGCCAGGCTGCCTGTGCCGGGCGCCCTTGGCTGATGACACGCAGAGGAATTCCTCCTGACTCGGGGGGCTGGGGCACCCTGCGTGTCTTCAGAGGAGATGTGTGGGGGGTCTTCCTCCTGCTCTGCCTGCCTTCCCATGGAGGACTTTCGGGGTTCTCAGACTGACACTGAGTCTGCTCCCAGGATTTAATGCCCAGTTGAAGGAGGCTGCCCTGGGCCCACTGCTGGCAGAACAGAGGGAGGGGGCAGCCTTTAGAAAGGGAGAGGGACCTGCCCTCCACCTGGATGGGTTTCTTCTCACTTGTGCCCCAGGAGTCGGGAGGGTCTGCCTTCCTCCTGCTCAGCTCCCACCCCCTTTCTTTCCCATTAAAACATACTTTGTGCTCGTCTCTCAATTTTCTGTGCTCCATTAATTATGCAAACCTCTTTTGCTTCAATGTGTAAACAGTGCATTAAAGTTTTAACCTTGAGGAGAATGGTTTTCATGTGGTCTGACAGCTGCATCCCAGGGCTGTGAAGAGGAGATGGCTGTGCTAGACTTCTAGGGAACTCACTTTCAGGTACCTCCAGGTGCTGGGTGTGGGCTCAGAGTAGCTTCTGGGCTGATTGGATTTGGAGCCACCATTTCCTGTTAACCTCAGTCTCTGGATTAAGACCTTTCTAACGGCTGCTGCTGCTGCTGCTGCTAAGTCACTTCAGTCGTGTCCGACTCTGTGTGACCCCACCAGGCTCCCCTGTCCCTGGGATTCTCCAGGCAAGAATACTGGAGTGGGTTGCCATTTCCTTCTCCAATGCATGAAAGAGAAAAGTGAAAGTGAAGTTGCTCAGCCATGTCTGACTCTTAGCGACCCCATGGACTGCAGCCTACCAGGCTCCTCTGTCCATGGGATTTTCCAGACAAGAGTACTGGAGTGGGGTGCCATTGCCTTCTAACGGCAGGGGCTTGAAAAGGAAGAGGAGCGCTGGGTGCGGGGAGCGGCAGGGAGGGAATGTGCAGCCAAAGGGATTACAGAGATGGCCAGAGGGTGGCTGCTGCTCGTCCCAAGGACAGTGAGGCCACCTCCTCCCTGTGATGGGTGGGGTGGGGAAGGAGGATGGTAGAGAACACTTCCTTTTTTTTTTTTTTTTCTTATTTATTAACATTTGACTATGCTGTTCAGCATGTAGGATCCTAGTTCCCCAACCAGGGATCGAACTCATGCTCCCTGCAGTGGACGCTTGAGGTCCTAACCACTAAACTGCCAGGGCATTCCCACACACTGTTATATTTAAAATGGATAACCAACAAGGACCAACTTGTATAGCACAGGGAACTCTGTTCAGTTCAGTTCAGTCGCTCAGTCGTGTCCGACTCTTTGCGACCCCATGAATCGCAGCACGCCAGGCCTCCCTGTTCATCACCATCTCTCGGAGTTCACTCAGACTCACATCCATCGAGTCAGTGATGCCATCCAGCCATCTCATTCTCGGTCGTCCCCTTTTCCTCCTGCCCCCAATCCCTCCCAGCATCAGAGTCTTTTCCAATGAGTCAACTCTTCGCATGAGGTGGCCAAAGTACTGGAGTTTCAGCTTTAGCAT